>LZPO01044527.1:77640-90590 GCA_001675575.1 Neotoma lepida | reverse complement strand
AGACCACTATCTGAATAAAATATAAGCTGTCAAAAAACAAATGAAAAAACAAAACAATACTACCCAAGATGGAGACCAGTCCTAAACAAGTCACTTATACCATCCCCTCCAAGGCTCAGGAAATATTTCAGAACAAGGGACAGGAAATACATAANAGCTAGACTGTAGGTAAAGGGCTACAAAACTTCATTCCCTAGTCTCGGTGTAACCACTGTAATTAGTAACACATGAACTGTAGTTACCTGAGCTGGGCCCCACAACCAGCTCTATCAAAAATTGGTCAAGGAATGGGGAGAGTTGGTGGGGCTCTACCCTTCCCCTCTGAGCTACTGGCTATCAACAGTGAGAGTCACTGTCTTTAGTTGTATACATATTGCTAAGCCTACTAGGCTCTGATAGACAGCTCCAAACCCACAGTCACACAGATGGCTCTGGTTAATCTTGGTGGAATATAAAATTAAATGGATAGGATAAATATGAGAAAGAGACCTGTGGAGGTGAGGGAAGGTTATCCGAGGTGATAGGGAGGTGGGAGATCTATGCAAGGGAGGTCAGTATGCATATATATGAAATTAATAAAATTATCCTTAAAAAGCATTACTAATAAACACTGGAAAATGTAAAATATTAGGAAACACTTCTAGGAATTGAACTTCTTGAGTCCAAGAGTAAGAACATTTTAGATCTCAGTGAATTTTAGCAGATTTTCTTGCACAAGTCCATGTCACCTTGCTGTCTTACTGGTGCCTCCATGAATTGTGGCCAGGCACTATGGGGAAGCTGTCTATGGCAGTTCTCACCTTTGCATCTCCCTGGTCCTTCCCTTATTCAGTCCTCAACCATTTAATCTGCCTTCTGTCTGAGCCACTCCCCTGAAACTGCTCTTGCCCCAGATGACTAACACATCCTCTTTGTTCCTAAATCGAGAAAGCTTTCCAGACCTGCTCCCATGTGATGTGGCTGAACACTCCCTCCTTAGCTAGTGGTTTCTCAGGGAGAGAGAGCGCCACAACCCCCTGCACTTTCCTCCTACAGTGTGGTCCTCTCCTGGTCCAGGACTTTAGGTATTCTTCCTCCTCTGAGTTCAGTATGAACCCTCCTGTTTTGGTTATCTCTATCATTTCCCTGAGCAACCTCATCCCCATCAAATGTCTTAATCACCACCCAGACACCTGTGGCTTCCAAAGTCAGCCCTTTGTCTTGTACTCCAGACTCACTTCCCTCTAGACCTGCCCATGTGACTGCTCCACAGGAAACTCCACATTCCAAAACTGACCCTGGCATTCCTCACTACCACATACACCCCAAACAACTTGCTTCTCATGTTTCTTTTTCCTACCTGCTGCCAAGTTTGACTTTTCTGCCCCTCTGGTTTCTCTTCCCTCTACTTTCAAAACCCCCATCATTCATACCCCAGAAATCCCAAGTGCTGTCCATTCTGTCTCCAAAATATGTCTTTATTCTGACAGCTCTCCCCATCCCTGTTGCACCTGCATATTTCTAATAGACAACATCTCTTTTCTAGCTATCTGGAATTTAAAAACTAAATCCAGCCAAGTCACGCACTACCATAACAGTGTTGTGGCTTCTGTGAAGATGTGTCTCTGCTAAGGCACCTTCTGATTGATTTAATAAACAGCTGAATCGCCAATAGCTAGGCAGGAGAGGCTAGGTGGGACTTCCGGATAGAGATAGGAACTCTGGGAAGGAATCAGAGAGGCAAGATTCACCAGCGAGACATGGAAGAAGTCAGACATACAGTATAGAGGAGAAGTAACAAGCCATGTGGCAGAATATAGATTAATATAAACAGGTTAAGTTATAAGAGCTAGTTGGGAACAAGCCTAAGCTAAGGCCAAGCTTTCATATTTAATACCAAGTCTCTGTAACTTATTCAGGAGCTGGTAGTCTAAACAAAGTCTGACTGCATCTGTGAAATCTGAGTGTGCTGATCTCTCCAAGCTCAGGTGTTGCACAAATTCTAAAATGGTCTTATAATAAAAAAACTCAGAGCCAGGTAATGGGGTAAATGTTAAAAGATCAGACAGACAAAGGAACAAGCCACTAGAGAAACTTCTCAAATCCTCAGGCTGAATGGAAGGCAAGACTCTATCTCCACAAATCCACAGACTGCAAGCCTCTGAGTCAGTTCCTGTCTCCTTATGCCTTATATACCTTTCTCTGCCCAGCCGTACCACTTCCTTCCTAGTGGTGGGATTAAAGGCAAGTGACTCCCAAGTACTGGGATTAAAGGTGTGTGTCACCACTACCTGGCTCTATTTCTCTGCTAGACTGAATCAATCGCATGTAGTCCAGGGTGGCTTTGAAGTCACAGAGTTCCAGATGGATATCTGCCTCCAGAGTGCTAGGATTAAANATGTGTGCCACCACTGCCTGGCCTCTGTGTTTAATCTAGTGGTTGGCTCTGTCCTCTGACCCTCAAGCAAGCTTTATTTGATACACAATATATCACCACACTCAGGCCACACCACCTCCTCACTTGCTCCTCTGAGGCTTGCTGATATCCTCTTTCTTCCATTCATAAATGGATCTTTATGGGAATCTTTTCCTGGCTTCTTACTCTTCCTGTCTCTTATACACATCTAGATGTGTATAAGAGACAGCCTCCTCACTTGCTCCTCTGAGGCTTGCTGATATCCTCTTTCTTCCATTCATAAATGGATCTTTATGGGAATCTTTTCCTGGCTTCTTACTCTTCAGTTCTCAACTCAATCCTTATGTCCTCTTAAAGACCGTTCCTGAGCAACATCTAAAGCACAGTTTCCAGGTACTCTCAGACATCACTACATGTTCTTTTAATACTATACCTCAAGGTGTAAATATTTGGTTTGATTATTTATTGTCTATTGGTCTTATTTTCGATAAACCCATTCCATAAAGGTAGGTCAGAATCATGTCTAGCTTAGTCTAGGTACTTTTTTAATTTAGAATTTCCTAGTGTTCAAAAACTATTTGTTGAATTTGAATGAATGTTTCCCCAGTACAGTTCAGACACTAGATCTGGGGACAACAGTGAGGCCTGTCTCTCTCCCCTGGTTACCAACCTTTCATGGCTCCTTTGCCCCAGAACATAAAAACCAAAGACCTCTAAATTCTGGCTTTTGCCTTCCTGGTCTTCTCACTTCCACAAAGGCATTTCATTTACTCAGGCCCNGGGATTCTGGGAGTTCTACTACTTTGATATTCTCTTCCTTTTCAAGTTATACTAAACTTCTCTGAAAGATCTCACCTTTTAAATCTACCATTAAGCGAGCCATGAGTCTCTGTGGGTGTAGTCCACTTTCCTCACTGACAAAAGCCAGAGTATCTCAATCTAACCCTGGGAACCTGTGAAGGCCACCATAGATGACCAAAGAGTTTCTATAGATGTGACTCAAGTGGAGGATCTTGAGATAGGGAGATCATCTTGGATCTCAGGAGTGGACACTAAATGGAATCACAAGTGCAGAGGAAGGAAGAGGAGAGTTCTTACAAAGGAAAGGAGCCNTGTGATCAAGGAATGAAGAAGGTATTTGGAGATGTTACACTGCTATCTTTAAGATGGAAAGGGGGGCCAAGAGCCGAGGAGTGCAGCTCTGGAAGTTGAAAGAGAGAAACTGATTTCCACTCAATCATGGCAGAAGGAACCAGTGCAGCAGACACCTTGACATTAGCCCAGGGAAATCATCTTGGTGCTTTCCACCTCNGGAAATGAGCCTGCACCATTTTAAGTCACTGAATTCATAGTAAACTGTCACAGCACCAATAAAACCTAGTAAAACTGCCCAGTTACAACTTTAACTCTTCACTTGCCTCCTATGGGTCTGTATCCCTCACTGAACCATAAACCCTTTAGAACAAGAAGTACTTCTTAGTTACAGNATCTTTTAAAAAGCACAACAGAGCTGCTGGAGAGNCTGCTCAGCATTTAAGAAAGCTTCCTGCTCTTGCAGAGAATGGGAGTTCAGTTCCCAGCCCCACATTGGAAGACTCCCAATTGTCTGTAACTGGAGCTCTAGTAAATCTGTCACTCTCTTCTGGCCACTGTGGATACTTGTACCCACATGCACACACACACACACACACACACACACACACACACACTTAAAAATAAAATAAATTGCAAATTTTTAATAATTTAAATGTTAGTATAGCATTTGCCTCAAATGTGCAAATATGATATTTCTTGACTATTGTTAAGCAAGTTATAGCAGAACTGAACAACAGAACATGTATTTAATACTAGCATGAATTATAAGAAAGATGCTTAGTGTCATTACAATGTGAGTAGAATATCTATTATATTACTATTATATTTAGTAAAGTTTTTTAGATTATGAATGTACTACGTATAGAATGTATAAAATATTTAATAACAATGACCTCTAGGTGATGGAATAATGATCATTTTATTTTAACTGTTTTAAGCTATCTTAAAATTTTTTTCTACAATAANCAAACATTTGTTTTGTAACAGAAAAATATATTATTTAACCAAAAGAGAAAACATTGAAGTTGTCTTGGAGTCAATATCACAGTCTTGCTTTTTTTTTAATTGTTGAAACCCAGATTTTCATACACCCTAGGCAAGTGCTTTCCCCTCAAGCTATGTCCCCNGCCACAGGACTGCACCTAGCAAGATAGACTCTTGCATGAGAGTAAGAACAGTCCGCATGTTCAAATTCAAATTAGTATTATTCACCAGCCTGTGTTTGTGAAAATTTTTATGTAATTGTATAAGGCTCTTATTTCTATAATAAAGCAAAGGATATGTATTTCTTGTATAAGCACAGCATGGACAGAATGTGCAGGTATTGGGAAAGTCACCAAAATTACTGTGCTGAAAAATAAGTTATATAACAGTTTGGTATAAAGTAAAGCTGTTACTCACATTTTAACAGGTTGAGCACCTCTTATTTATTGCTGAGTCATGTGCTTCAGTGACAACCAGGAAAGGCATTTCTGGCTAAGGGACTTTTCATTATCGTGAGGTAAATAGTGACCACAGTCAACATATAAAATATGTGTAACTTGTTATTAGAGCATTGATGGTCATGGAGCAGGGATGGTGATGTGACTAATTGAGAGATTTGCATTCAACAGAGTCATTGGGGCAGGCCTCGTAAAGGCAAGTCATTGAAACTGAATCCTAAGTGAGAAACTGTGGTGATATTTTATCTGTGTCCCCCAATAAAATTTATCTGAGGATCTGAGGAAAAAGGTCAGCTAGCCACTATTAGTAAAAACAGAAGTCATGCAATGTGGGAACACACCCTTAATCCGTCTGGATCTCTGTGTGTTCAAGGTCACACTAGGGGACAGAGCTAANTATGGTGACACACGCCTTTAATCCCAGCATCCACCATAGAGATCTGGAGGTCTGTACACACAAATAGGAAGTGACAGAGCTGGACAGGTAGAGGAAGTGATGTAGCTGGGCTGAGAGAGCCAATTAGAGAAAAGAACAGAAAAGGCATAAAACGCCTGCTTAAACAGGAAGTCACTCTCTTTGGAAGCAGCGGCATTGGTGAGGTGAGGCTAGCTGGTGGCTGTTCTTATTCCTCTGGTGTTTGTCAGATTTTTACCTCTATTTCTTGCTTCGTGTTTTTTATTTAATAAGACTGTTTAAAAATTTGTCTTACAAGAAACAACTTTTATTTCNTGATATGACCTGTTAGTTATCCTTAGAGAATAATAAATATAATCTCAAATGAGAAAAGCTTTAAAACAATAATAATAACTGGAAATGGAGGCCAGTGCAAGCAGAGGAAGGCGGTCCTCTGTGAGTTCAAGGCTGGTCAGTCTACATATGAGACTGTCTCAAAATAAGAGGGATAATTTAGTGGAGTAGAAAGAAAATAAGAGGAAGTAGGGGGAAAAGAACACAAGGGGCTTTACAAAGCTCGAAAGTGTACCAGGNTTTTTCCTTGGGGCCTCCAATCAGCTCCCAAATGATGACACGGAGACTTGTCATTAATTTTAAATGCTCAGCCTTTGCTTAGCTCATTTCCAGCTAGCTCTTTTAACTTAAATTAACCTATTTCTCTTTGCCTACCTCTTGCCTTGGGGCTTTTTACCTTTTCTTACTTTCTTGCGGTATCTATGTCTGGCTGACTGGCATCTGCCTAGCTTCTGGCCCTGGGCATCTCCATTGTTCTCTCCTTCTCCTTCTCTCGTTCCTCTCTCAAGCCTAGATTTCTCCTCCTATTTATTCTCTCTGCCTGTCAGCCCTACCTATCCTTTCTCCTGTCTAGCTATTGGCCATTCAGCTTCTTATTAGGCCAATCAAGTGCCTTAGACAGGCAAGGTGACACAGATGCAACACATCTTTGCATNATTAAAAAATGCAGTATAAACAAATGTAACACACCTTTACACAGTTAAAGGAATATTCCACAGCTTAAACAATTGTCACAACTTTACATAGTTAAAATAATATTCCACAGCANGAAAGGGTCTTTTACATAGTCCCTATGAAAAAAGAAGCCTCATGGAGGGCTTTTAGAGAACTGATGGTATGATGGTTTGGAAAAATCACAAGAGCTGTTGTGTGTGCATATGAAATAACAGAGGGAAGTAAGGGAGNCTACTGAGGAAGTCCAGGTGGGAATCCATGCTGAACAGAAGGAACTTCTTGATGGTGGAGAGGGCAACAGGCAGAGTCCAAGCACGTTTTGGAGACAGAACAGCAACAGTTCTGCCAATGTATTGGCTNTGAAAATATAGAGTGAGAAAGAAGATGCTGTCAGCATGAGCCCTAAATTTTTAGCTGTAAATTTGGCTAAATACTACTACTATTTTTTGAGATAGAAAAAAAAGTAGGAATAATCAGGTGTGAGGTGAAAACATCAACGGTTCAGATTGGGGTGTGCTAAGCATGAAATTGCAATGAAAAGTCCAAACTATGCAGCACAAGACTGTGATCAGACAAATATAAGCCAGGTAAATAAGTCTAAGCCATCAATCTATTGATGACAAATAAATATCTAATATCATGAAAATGAATGGGGTTGCCAGTGATGAGACTAGAGAAACCAATTTTTATAATTTACTAAGATACAATAGATGATGGTGGCTATCCAAAAGCCAATAAACAGAAGAACCATTGTCCCTCCTCTATTACCATAATCCTTTTCACCACTGCCACCACCAATCCCCAACATAAACATTTGACTTTTTGATCAAGAGTCAAATCAGGGGAGTAAGACTAAGATTGAGCAAAAAGCTCCCAAAACAAGACAAGAAGACTAGTGCATCATTTTCCAAGTAAGAAGTCTATAGATTCCCAAAGAAATTACTATAGCTTTATTTCCATTGAAAAAGAAAATCCTTCATTATCTTGACTGTTTTCTATTTGAAAAATCTTAACTCTGGCTGACAAGCTGGCTTAGTGAGTAAAAGCTTTGCCATATATGCAAGCCTGACAATCTGAGTTCTATTCCCGGATCCGATGTAAAAAGCCAGATGAGGTGGCTCACACCTATACTCCCAGATCTCTTACTGTAAGAGAAAGGAGAACCACCTGAAAGCTCGCAGGCCAGCTACAACTGAGTACTTTATATAGCAGAAACAAGAAGAGAGACTCTGCCTCAACAATGCACACAATCAACTCAAAATTATATTCTGATTTTCATGTGCCCATTATGGCATGTGTGTGCCCCCCACCCACATCATACACACACGCATATACACACACACACAGACACACATGCACAACTACACTTCACATAAATATACATACACACACTAATAATAATATAATAATACATAATTTTTTAAATTGTCTGCTTTTCTTTTTTTTTTCATTTTCTGACCCAAACTGTGTCCAAACTCTCTCAACCTCTTCTCTCTAAACAGAGATTCCAGACTATATTTTTAATTATTCAGATTAATTCATACAATGTATTTTAATCTTATTCACCTCCTCCCAACTTCTCCCAGATCAAACGCCCTCTTCCCTACCCACTCAACTTTTTGTCTTCATTTTTTTAAAGTCTATGGAATCCAATTTGTGTTGCCCATGTACTCTCGGGTCTGAAGCTGGTGACTAGAGCATGGTCAGCCTATCAGGGGCCACATCCTAAAGAAAATGACTTCCTCTCTCAGCAGTTATCATCTACCAATGGCTCTCCCCTAGGGGTGTGACTTTGTGCTCACCTTTCCTCTCCATGCTGGCATTTTGCCCAGCTTGAGCTTGCACAGATCTAGTGAATGCTGTCACAACCACTGTAAATTCATAAATGCAACTGCCCTGTTGTATCCAAACAACAGTTTCCTTTCAATCATCCATCATCTCTGAATCTTACAATCCTTCTGTCCCCCGCTTTCACAATGATCTCTGATCCTTGGGAGAAGGAATGTGATAATCGGTATTCCATTTAGAGCTAAGCGCTCTGCCATCTCTTATTCTCTGGGCCTTAGCCAGTTTTGAGTTTTTGTTAATCACCTTCTACTGTAAAAAGAAGCTTCTTTGATGAGGTTTGAGAGAAGCACTATCTATGGACATAATAAGTCATTAAGAGTAGATTAATATTATTTCTCTTTAATAGAGTATTAGTAGTAAGTTCTCCCCCAGGTCCTGTGACCTGTCTAGCAACAGGTTCTTGGCTCTGATAATGGTGCCAAGTATTGATTCCACACCTTGGAATGGACCTTAAATCCAATCAGAAAATGATTGGTTAGCCCCACAGTGTTCATGCCACTATTGCACCAATGGGCATATCTTGCTAGGGCAGTCATTATTATAGCTTTTATGGTTTATAGCTAGATAAAACTAATGATTACTTTTCTCCTCTGGTAGCATGCATAGCAATTCCAGCACTATGAAAGCCAGCTAATAGGATTAAAATTTCCAGGAGAGCACCAGGTTAATNTCTCCATGTTCTATGGCTCAAGTGTGTGGTATCTTTGGCAATTGGCTCTAACTGTCAAATTTTGGAGGGCAAGCAAGCATATTGGCAGTAATGAAAACGTTATATATTTACACAGCAGAATATTATTCAACTGTCANGAAAACAAAACTATGAAATTCACAAGTAAAGTAACCCAGACTCAGAAAGACAAAGGTTACATGTTTTATCTCATATTTGGAGGTTAATTTTGAATATTTAGATATGTATGTTTCATTTGTATTACCCACAGTGGTAAGGAATTTAGTAAGGGGCTATGAGGTGTCACTTCTGAGGAGAGAAAGATAGAATGCAGTGGTATAAAGGATTAAAGGTGAATAATTGAATAAGAAGGGTTAAGTGGGGTTGGGGTGGGAGGGAACAGTAGAAGAAAGAATATGTGGATGGATGATTAACACTAAAGACTGTTGGGAAGCTCACTCTGGCCTCACTCCTCCCATTCCAGACCCCACCCCTCAGAAAGCCCACCAACAGTCCACTCCTCCCCTGGAGCTGCCCAAAGACCACACCCGGCCCACAGACCTGCCATGTGGTTTCTCCTCTTCCCCTGGGACCACCCAGGCATGCATTTCCTCAGATTAAACCTGGACTTATTAATTTGGCCTGATTTGACTTATTGCATTGGTGGAGTTACCCATTACCGGGAGATATTTTACTTATTAAAGACCTTTTGTAAAAGTTCTATGGAGTCAGGTAGTACCTGCCTTTGATCCCAGCAGGCAGATCTCTGAGGTCAAAGCCAGCGTAGTCTACAGAGCAAGTTCCAGGACAGGTGATGCTACACAGAGAAACCCTGTCTGGGAGGAGGAGAGAGAGAGGAAAAAGTCTTATGGAAACAGACTACCATAAAAGTTTCTTAAAATATATACATACACATAAATCAAAAAGAGTACAAATGGAGTTACCGAGTAGCAGTATTCCTAAGAGACATCAAAGGCTAACAAATAAAAAGCCCCTGCCAGGAATGGGTTGATGACCAGTAAGATCCCACAGATCACAAACATTAGATTCAGTGCTCTTCTGTGTCCCATTGTGCTAAATTGTAAAACTACACCAAGCAATCAGACACGATGATCAGTGCTTTCCAATGGCATCAAGAGCACACCTGATGCTAAGATCAAGTCTTTGTTAACTAGTCAGAGTGCTCTGCTGAGGGCACAGACTGTCATCTGACTCAGCTCATGCCCTACTCAAATTAGCAGGGGCAGAAAAACATGACTGGGTTTTCCCCCAAAAGGAAGTTTGTATCTACGGGTTTCAAACCACACAAGATAATTCTGACTGGAGCACACTTTTCTTTTTGGGAGTTCCTAACTGTATATAACTAATGAATCTGTACNTATGAAACTTTGACTGTACTTCAAAATATGGTGTTTTACTGATTTATAGTATGGTAAGAAGATGTGGGTGTGACTTAAATGGTCAGGAGCTCGGTTGTTCACAAAACATATAAGCACATTGGGTAAAATATTGGTTTATTTTTCTGTACTTTAATAATCAGAAATAATATTACATTTCTTGACCTCATATTTTTATGTGACTTGTTAAGATAAAGTGGGTAATCTTATGCCCTAGATTTTCACAGGGGTGAATATGCTTTTCTAGAATGTTAAACCTTAATTTTTATCTTAATAAAATTGAATGAGAACTATACTATTTCCTGTACCATACTGTTTTTTTTTGTTGTTGTTGTTTTGTTTTTTGGTTTTTGTTTTTTTGTTGTTTTTTTCCATGCTGCAATTTGCTTTCATCAATTTTCTGTCCTATATGTTTGTGGTAATAATTCATAGAGAATGTCTGGTCTAAATGAAATTCTTTTCAACCATGATAAACATGAACTGCTTCCAGAGACTCAGAGAAACTTTTCATATGTCTGAATCCAGGAAAATTTACATTTTGCTCTAATTATACTTNCACTCCATGAAAAGTACACAAAAATACCTCTTTTAATATTCTTTGNACTTTAAAAACAAAAATAGATTAATTGAATATGTTAGTGTAGAAGAAATGCAATAAAATGAATTGTAATGAATGTACTTTCATTTTTGTTAATTCTTTGAGAATTTTATGTACATATGTTGATTGGATTCACTGCCCTCCCCTAACTCCTCCCAGATTCAGTTCCCATTTCCTACAACCCAACTTCATGTCTTCATTTTTTATAAGCCCACTGAGCCCAATTTGTGCTGCCCATATACTCTTGGGTCTGTGACCAGTCACTGGAACATGTCTAACCTACCAGGATTCACATCCTTAAGGAAAACTGATTCTCTCTCTCCAGAAACTGCCGGTTACCAATAGCTCCTTACTTAGAGGTGTAACTTCATGCCCACCATTCTTTCTCCATGCTAGGATTTTGTCTGGCTTGAGTTTGCACAGATTTTGTGTGTGCTACCACAACCACGATGAGTTTGTATATGCAATTGCCTTGCTGTGTTCAGATAACAGTTTCCTGTGGTCATTAACTCCTCCNGGCACTTACAATCTTTCTATGTCCCTCTTCTGAACAATCTCTGAGGCTGGGAAGGTAGAATGTGATACAGATGTCCCATTTAGGTCTCTGCGGTCTCTTATTCTCTGCACTTTGGCCAGTTGTGAGTCTCTGTTAACCACCTTCTACTGAAAAAAAAGCTTATTTAATGAGGTTTGAGAGAAGCACTATCTTTGGGCATGACAAAAAGTCACTAGGAGTTGATTTAGTATTATTTCTCTTTAATAGAGTATTAGTAGTAAGTTCTCCCCCCAGAGACTATGACCTGTCAAGCAACAGGTTCTTATCCCTGATAATTGTGCCAGATATGGGCTTCATACCATGGAATTGACCTTAAATCTAATCAGAAAATGATTGGTTACCCCCACAATGTTCATGCCACTATTGCACCACTGGACATATCTCATCAGCACAGTCATCATTATAGCTTTCAGATTTTACAGCTCAATAAGACTGCTGATTATTTTTCTCCTCTGGTAGTGTAGTGAAGCACTAGGAAAGCTAGCTAGTAAGGATGAAGCTTCCAGGAGAATACCAGCTTATTTTTTCACATTCTATGATTCAAGCATATGGTGTTTTCAACAATAGGATCTACCCATCAAGTTCTGGATAGTAACTAAGGACAATGGAAAATAGCTTAGAATATTTTGGTTTCTGTGGAACCTCNCTGGCCAACAACTCCAATAGAAGTAAACTATTCCTGGCTTTTTATTTCTTAGTCTGTGATATCTAGCAGGATGACTACATATACTTTTATGTATATGTAGTAATTCTTAATGACAAACTCTTTTCATCAGCCATGAAATACCCTACAACTACCACAACCTAGCCTGTTCTTTAAAATTAAGGATTTTTCACTAGAAACCACTGCAGAAATCCCAGATGGGGTTGCAGAAGAAAGAGTTCAACATAAGTAGCTTTACTGACATCCTGGGCATATTCTAATAAGAAAAAGAGAAAACCACACATAATTGCCTCAAAAAGCGTTAACTACGTTGTTGTATGTCTTGACTTGTTCTAGATGTACCCTTTATCCTACAGGGAATGCAATGATGAAATTTAGACTCACTCATTCTAGAAATTGCTAGTGAAGCCTAACCATGGATCAGACAATATTCTACAGAGTAGGAGTGCAATTAAAAAGGTGATTTTGCTGTCTTCAAGTATGAAAGTGTGAAAGAACAATAATGGGGGGNAAAGGAATGAATGAGTGGATTTAAGAGAGTAAGATTCCNTCAGATAATGATCCATGATACAAATAAACCAAAGCGCAATGATAGGTTTCAGAAGGATTAGGGGAAGATGGACCTACTTTATATTTTAAAAATGATAAGTGTACCCTACTTTTGTGATTAACCCTCATGGATTTACTCAGTGAAGAGAGGGAGCATACCAGGTGAAAGCTTGAAGGAGGAATTCTGAAAATGGAAAAAGAGCCTAAAAGGNGATAAGCTTCACATGTTTAAAAGAGCAACAAGAGAGTTCTATTATCACAAGATAGTGAGTGAGGTTCAGGGGCTATAAGCTGAAGCCAGAGCAGTCAGTAGAAC
>LZPO01044527.1:54934-67012 GCA_001675575.1 Neotoma lepida | reverse complement strand
TCACGTAGGAAACAGCATTGGAAATGAAATGGATAGCTGTACTTAGCTATTGGTAATGAGATGGCAATTGACTTTGAACCAGCTATACAGCAGCTTGGTCTATTTAAAACTGAATCACATCATCTCATTCTCTATTTAAGGACCTCAAAATGTGCTCTCCTTTTTCAAAAATGGTAATAGTTGTGGGTTCTTAGCACCACTCATAATGCTCAACATGCTTAGTCTCTGGCAAATTCTCCAAGTTCATGTCCTTTACATTTTATGGGGGAAGAAAAACAAACAAACAAATAACAACAACCCCTGTGCTTCACCNTGGGCATTTTCCAGGACTGCTCATTCCTTAGCAGTCAGACCTTCGTCAAATGTTCTGAGGGACTCTTCATTATGAAAGTAGCCCTGTCCCACCCACTATCCAACACTATGTGCATCCTATCTTCCTGTTTTACTGTCTCATATTATTTTTATTTTTTATAATGTATTTAATTTTATTTTATGTGCATTAGTGTAAGGGTGTCAGGCCCCTGGAACTAGAATTACACACAGTTGTGAGCTGTCATATAGGTGCTGGGAATTGAATCCAGGACCTCTCGAAGAGCAGCCAATGCTCTTAACCTCAGAGCCATCTCTCCAGCCCCAGTATTTTTAATCCAACATTAAGATGTCTGTTTATTTGCTTTGAGTGCTCTTCCTTCTCAATGAAATTCAATGGGAACAAACTACACTTCTGTGTCTCAGCATCTAAAAGATTTGCCAGTATTGATTGGATAAATGAATAAATGATGACCGTGAGAGTGAGAGCAGGAAGTGCAGGGGATCATGAGATACAGGAACAGTCTAAAGGTTTCTCTGGGTCAGGACAAGCTCAGAGCAGGAAAGTGGAAGGCTAAATTGGTTAAGTATATCTTACTTATACAGTAGAAATCCACGAAGAACTACACTGTAACATTACCTTTTTCTAATGCAGTAAACATGGCTATCTACCTTATGACTGTTTATATAAGCCTGGAATTGTATATAAACAAATTTAGATTTTCATTTGTATAACACTGTAACATTTTTGTGTGCTTCTTTCAGTGGGGCTTGGTATTGATGAGGCATGTTATTGAAGAAAGCATCTTTCAGCTCATAAACTGTTATACTTTCTGCTACTGCCTCTATGTTAAGTTGTTGATTGTATGATTCACATTTATATAAGGGAAAANGGATCCCCCAAATCAAAGCCAGTCAGTGTAAGCAAGATATATGCGACCTGAAAATGCCTCACACGGTTGAAGAGTTTTTCAATTTGTGTGTTATGGTAACTAACTGATCTCAGTTGTCGACTTGATTGGACTGGGAAGTGCCTAGGAGCTCACTAAATACATTTCTGGGTGTGCCTATAAGGCATTTTCAGAGAAGAGTAACCGAAGATGGAAAGGCCACCACATATGTTGTTAGTACCCGTGGGCTTGGTACTGGATGGGACCAAAGCAGACAACGGAAAAAACCTGTTAGTGTAGCTATTCTCTCTCTTTCTGCTTCTGACTCCCGTATGGAGCTGCTCAGCTCAGACACACACTGTCTGAGACTCTGAAACTGTGCAAGCATAAGCCTTTCTTCCCTTATGATCATGGATATTTGATCACAGATAAAAAACATAATACATATATCTTTATGTGTTATAGATATGGTATTTTGTTGTTAAAGAAAAGGAATACCTGTAAGAAGCAAAGATAACTTTTTAAAAAGTTATTTTATCCCTCATTTACATATATAGGAATTTATANTTAAAAAGTTTGTCAGGCATAGTAGCACATGCCTTTAATCCCAGCATTCCAGAGCCAGAGNCAGGCAGATCTCTGTGAATCCAGAGCCAGCAAGATCCAGTCCAGCCAAGGATAAAAAGTGAGACCCTGTGTCAAAAAATAAAAAAAATAGCCAGATGTAGTGGCAAATGCTTTTAATCCCAGCACTCTGGAGGCAGAGGCAGGTGGACCTTTGTGAGTTTGAGGCCAGGCTGGGCTACAGAGCAAGCTCCAGGACAGCCAGGGCTACACAGAGAAACTCTGTCTTGAAAAATCAATCAATCAATCAATCAATAAATAAATAAATAAATAAAAATAAAAAAGAAATGAAAAGATTAAGTGCAAGAATGTAATCTATGCCCTTATTTGTAACAACAAAAAATAGTAAATAATATATCTATAAAACCCAGAGAATATTTGTCATTTGAATTAAAATAACATAAAATAGTATTTATAGTACAGTAGTCTCCCCTATTTATGATGTATGTATCCTNAGACACATAGTGTGTGCCTAAAACTGCAGATAATATCTATCTGTACACTTTTCTCTTTGAATGTATATGTGTGGTAAGACACAATATATAAACATGCAAAGTATAAGATTAACAGCATTAATGAACAATAAATTACAACAACTACAACAATATGTTTGTCCTTCATAATCTTAAAAGTGGATCTTGTGAACTTTGGNATATAATTTATTTCTTTGTTAAATTGCAAGCTTTCACTTTCCCTTTTCATTTACAAGAAGCACTGTTGGATTGGAGAGATGGCTCAGCAGGTAAGAACACTGGCTGCTTTTCCAAAGGAGCTAGATTTGATTCCCAGCACTCATTAGTGGCTCACAATCATCTATAACTCTAGTTCCAGGGGTTCCACTGCCCTCTTCTGGCCTCTGTGGGCACCAGGCATTCACAAGGTACACAGACATACATGCAGAGAACACACCCAACACATAAAAAATAAATATATTTTAGAAATAAAATATCAAAAAATGAAACACTTTATGACTCCTTTGGGGATAGCTGAATGTCTGTAATCACTCAACCTACACTTTGGGGCAAGTTGTATGTAAAATAATGGTTCTTGGAACATAAGAACTACAGTACCACAGCAGTTAATCAAGTTAACCAAGATAGCTACTGAGTAATGGTGGATGGATACATAACATGAGTATGCTGGCAAAGGGAAGAGTCATGGCCCAGGCAGGACAGGATAGAAAGTCTTTGGATTTTATCACTTTGCTCAAAAAAGTAGGCAATTTAACTCTTGGAAATTGTTTCTCTTTTGAATTTTCTATGTAATATGTTTATATTACTGTGGGACCACGGCATCTAGAACACGGGAGAGCAAAACTATGGACAAAAAAAGGCGATCATGGTCTTTTTTTTTTTTGAAAAACTAAAGTTTCATTTGGAAACCTATATAAAAGGCTGAGCTATATATAAAATATGAATGCAGAAAACTTTATATAAAACAGGGAATAAAGCAAAATGACTGAATGACAGTTTGTGAAGAGAACAGATGAAATGAGGCAGTGAAATGTAATAATAAATCTATAATTTTCTCTAACTCCTGTGGTTCCAGAACCTGTGAACTCCACTTGAACACTCAATAGTTGTATTTTAATTCATCAATTCTAAATGCATAAAATTTGGAAGTACTGAGATGGTTTGATGCTCTTGGTTGCAGATTCTTCACTGAACCGACTGCCAAGGTTACTGGAAGGCTTCTTCCTTGTGTGGTAGTTTTGTGGTTTAGCTCACTCACCTTGACTGCAAACATGACCTTGTCTATCTGTCCTGCATCATGACTGCATCACAGCAGCCAGTGAACGCTGTGCAAGCCAGCAGTCATTCCCGTTGCCTCTTTACTATTGAGATAGTTGCTCTTTTATGGGGAGATGTTTTCACTTATGACTGGTGTTAAACTGGAGGGGGAAATGCTATTACTCATCCCAATCTATTTCTAGACAGATAACTGGGGATGGGAGTGAATATGCCCCTTACGTGTAAGGCATGGATAAAAATTATAGTTTCATATTCACTCAATGCTTTTCACGGTCAAGTGAAGATCAAGTGAAAGATTTCAGGCCTAGGGGGTTCCTGTGGACACATGAGTCATGCCTTCCCACAGCCTAATTTCATCTGGTTAAGGTCATCTTATATGTCACAATCAGTTCAGACTCTGTCACTACATGAGCAAAATTCAATGTATAAGTCCAGACCTCTGCTTTTTATCACTGGCATGCAAGGCGTGGCTGTGCAGTAATGTAGAACAAGTTGGTTATAACAGAAGTTGTAAGTACCTCCCACCGAGTGGGAAAATAAAACCAATGGATAAGGAGCAGAATCCNAAGAGCCAGCCATCTGATGGCTGTAATCACTCATTCGGTTCCCCTTTGTCTTCTGGTGGTTTACTGCTTGTGCCCCCTACTTGATCATGTCCCCTCTCCACACTGACACAGCCAGCTGCTTAAGGATGTCTCAGCCCCGAGTTCCTGCATATTTCTTGGGAGTAATGCTCCTCAAAGAAAATGCTTACCATTTTCTTTTAAAGGCCTTTACATTTACAAAGGCTTTTTTCTAATAATAAANCCAAAAGCCACCTCTTTTTTTTCTATTGTACTACAGGTCAGAGAATGTCAACCATGCAAATGGAACAAACGCCTAGTATGTAGAATGAAAGGATTTCCCCTTTCACTTCCCTTCACAGCGTGTGCACACACACATCTCAGAGTGTTTAGCAATGCTTCCAGCACAAATCAGAACTTCCCCTTTCCTTTCTGTATGACAGTGCTTTAGCCACCAAACATCACAGTGTTACAGTAGCCTTAGAAGTTGAGGGCTTATACTCCACCTAGAATTTCCCAAGTGACACTAGACAGGTAAACATCAGCTTTGTCTCTCCTTAAATTACCATATAAAAAGGTGGAGGTGTCTGGGCTTTTCTGAGGCCCCTTAAAGACAAAACTACTTCTTCCTGTTCAAAAGAACATTATTAGGGCTGGAGAGATGGCTCAGAGGTTAGGAGCACTGGCTGTTCTTCCAGAGGTCCTGAGTTCAATTCTCAGCAACCATATGGTGGCTCACAACCATCTGTAATGAGATCTGGTACTCTCTTCTGACATGCAGGTATGCATGCAGGCAGAACATTATATATATCTTTTTAAAAGAAGTAAACAAGAAAGAACAGAATTAAAGTTCTAACTCAGGTCCTAGGTAGAGACTCAAAATTTTAGTTAATTCTGATGGGCCTATCAATCACATGGCTGAAAGTTACCCACCATTACTAGTCTGAGTTCCAAAGCCAATGGAAAGAGGGATTTGAGAGGTCAGGGAATTAGTGAAGATACAATGATCTACGTACAGGTANATGTGACACACTTTACTCACTTCAAGCCAAGACCCTCACCCCTGATCTCAAGGACACATTTATANGGAATCACACAAAAGTGGCATTTTACCAGAAATGGTTATACAGTAAGTTACATCACAGTCATATTTATTGCTCATTCATGGTTCCCTACACATCTGGTTACTACCATCTTNCCTGACTTATTCCAGATATCAATACCAGGGCAATGTGTCTAAAACTGAATTGACTCTTAAGGCCTTTTGGTTGGTGGTGCTGATTTTAATTCTGTTTTTCAGTTTTGGTTTTGTTGTAGTTTTTCTGTTGTTCAAGTCTTGTATTTCTATATTTTGTTTGGTTGGTTGGTTTTGCTTTTTCTGCCATTTAGGTTTAGAAGGTAGGTTGGTTATGTGCATCCCACAGNACATGTGTGGAGGTCACAGGACAACTGTTCAGAGTCAGTTTTCTCCTCTGCCTTCTACCTCAGGTCCTTGAGCTTGCCTTCAAGCATCTTTACCTGCTGAGCCACNTCCACGGNCCTGCCTGGTTTTGCTTTTTGAGACAAAGTTTCTCTGTAGTGCAGACTGGCCTAAAACTGGCCTGCTTCCATCGACCAAGTNCTAGGATGGAGATGCCACCATATCCAATTCAGACCTGTTTTATTGTTGTTTAGCATGTGTGTGTTACACAGAAAGAGAATGCATATACAAATGTGAGTAAGTATGTAGAAGCCAATGGCCCATTCTGAGTGTCTCAGAGGGCACCAGCGTGTTCCCTGACACAGGATCTCTGATAGCTGAGAAGTCACATATGTATATGATCAGAAANAAAAAGATTAGGAAATAAAAGATTTACAGAAAAAGAGAACTTTCTATGAAAATCCCCAACATCTTTCTTTGAAAACTCTATAAATGATCATTGTGAATCACCCAGCAGATCCCTTACAATGAGGAACTTCAACATTTCAATAGAATGAAATTACATGAGCTTTGTCATGTTTCATGACATTTCTAAGTAACCTAACTATTTGTCATAGAGATTGTTCCTAAACCAGGTTCNATATCTATGGCATTACAGTTCACAGAAACAAACACTAGAATTGGGTCTTCACAGATCCAGCTCTATCCAATGATGTATCCAAGATGGCAGGCCTTTCTTGCTTCCGAGACTTTCCTAAAATTTTTGTCCTTATAGATTAAACTGCAGTGGTTCTCAACCTTCCTAATGCTGCGACCCTTCAATACACTCTCATGTTGTGGTGACTCCCAACCATAAAATTATTTTTGTTGCTACTTCATAACTTTAATTTTGCTACTGTTATGAATTGTAATATAAATATATGATATGCAGAATGTTGAATATGTGACCCCTGTAAAAGGGTCATTTAACCCCAAAGAGGTCATGAACCACAAGTTGAAATGGCTGGATTAAAGAGTATTAAATTTAACAATAATTCATAAATCCAAATATATTCTTTAGAAGGAAATAAAACATGCCTGCCTGTTCAGGACCTCATATGAAGACATCAACTTGGGTTGTTTAGTTCAGAAAGATATAGAAAAATCTTCTCTATGATGTGAAACCCAAGAGGCGAGGTGACGATGTTGAGGACCATCCATGATGGAGGAAATGTGGTAGCTTGTCGTGGAATCCTTACACTGCTCCTCTTTTCTCCAAGACCACATGCAGTTAGCTGAAATGCCTGGGAGTTGACATGGCCTGAAGTGAACTCACTATTGAAAGTGGAACAATTGGCCAAAGCCTCACTTGGAAACCAAAAGAAAGTCATTGCACTGTGTTACGGCTGAAATGTGTGACATTCTCCAGAGGTTCATGTGTTCAAACACTTGGTCTGCAACTTGTGATGCTGAGTTGGGTATAAAACAAGCCTGGCTTCAAGTAGGCTGCTAGGAATAAGCCTTTGAAAGTTATACCCTCTTCAGGCTGCAGTTTGCTGTCTGCTTCTTGGTCTATAACAAAGGAGGAATCTCGACCACACTTACTCCCTGCCATAACTTCCCTGACACGATGGAATGTGAACAAAAATTTCTGGAAAGAAGCGTGTCTAGCCATGAACAAAATCTCCTGAGAAGAGTCTGTGTCTACAGACTGGTGGGCCCACTGGAATTTCACTACTGTGGAGAGATTGGAATTTTGTAGGCTCAAAGCCTAATTACTTTATCTTGGGCTGGATTTAGTGTTCTGGAACAGCCATTCATTGCCTCACTCTGCATATGAACTAATACTTCATGATAATAATTGAAAACCTCTTAGAAGTTATTAACTTTGCAGAACACTACTGTCCACCAATCCAAGAGCCAAAAATGTCATCAGTTAGCATCTTGGGCTTATAAAAAAGTGTCCCCCATCTCGATATATCTNCCTCTCTGGTGTACCCNCTAGTGTATTTTAAACTTGCTTTGATTTATGCCTTCCTTTGTTCTGTAAAACTATAAAATCCCCATGAAACTGCTCCCACGTTGGAACATGGAATCCAGGGTAACCTAAATCTGTGTTCCTGGACCATGGTCACTCATAATGACTCCAGAGTAAATTATCTTTCAGTCCCTTTAAGATGAGAGCTATGGGGACACTGGGTGCAGCCTTGGCGCAGGGAGGAGGGTCTTGGACCTGCCTCAGTTGAATGTACCAGGCTCTGGGGACTTTCCATGGGAGACCTAGCTTTGGAGGAGGTGGGAATGGGAGAGGGGGTTCTGTGGTTGGTATGTAAAATAAACAGAAAATCTTTTAATAAAAAAATTTTTTAAAAAAGGTATATCCACTGGTACAATAGTGGGACAAATGTCATGGGAATAATCAACCACCATCTGATTGGATTAAGGCCCACTCCATGAGATGGAACCCATGCCTTACACTGCTGAAGTGGCCAAAAACCTGAGACTAGATGGATCATGGGCCTAGAAGAAAACCTAATATCTATTGTTCAACTAAAGGAACAGAAATGATGACTTCCAGGGGCATGTTGCTATGCCCATAGACCAAAGCACTGTTCAGCCCTCTCTAGAGAACCTTCTTCTTTCAGTACATGGTAGTTAATACAGAAACCCACAACTGGACAATGTACAGAGAGTGAGACTTCAGAACACTCAGTCCTAATGAGATATCTTCATCAAGTCAAGCCCCTCCCCTCAGGGCTCAGAGAGCTATGAAGAAGAGGAGGCAGACAGATTGTAAGAGCAAGAGATGATGGAGGACCCTAAGGAAACAGTGTCGTCCAGACTCAGTAGGACTGATGCACATAAGAACTAGAGAAGTTGTTGACAGCACACACAAGATCTGCATAGGTTCAAACCAGACAAAATCCTAGTGCAGAGAAGGGGAATTGGATCTAAAGTCCCACCCCTAACCAGGAAGATATTTGTAACTGATACCTGCTGGAAAAGAGAAAATCAGTTTTTTCCAATGCAGTGTCACTGGGTGTATCAACTATCAAATACTCCAGAGCAGGCTCTGTGCCNGGGAGTCGTTGGCCAACACAAACAGACTCCATGTTTGTCTATGTGTGTATGCCCATGCTTTTTGTTTTGTTTAGTTTGGTTTGGTACTTTTTTTTGTCTAATTGTTTTTTTTNGGGAGGAGGGAGGAAAGGGGATTCTGTGGTTGGTATGTAAAATAAACAGAAAATCTTTAATTAAAAAAAAAAGATGAGAGCTATGGTCAACAGAGTGAAAACCGTAAGTTAAAATAAACTTGCCTCATAAGCTGCTTCTAGCAGGTATTATTTTTAACTTCCTTTTTATTTATTCTTTGTGTATTTCACATCATGCCTCCTACCTCCTAATCCCACCCATCCTTCCCACCCTGAAAATAAAACAAAATTTAAGAGGAAAAAAAAAAGGAAGAAGGGGAAAATTTCATCATGTAAGCTGCAGTGTGACACAATGAGTCACACAGTGAACTCCTTTATCCATACATTCTTACATGCAGGAATTCATCTCNAAGAATCACTGGTCTGATTCAAGGCCTCTTCTACCAGGTATTTTTGACATAGAGTTGAGAAAANTAACTAATATACCTGGATACTTTCAACAAAATTTGAGAGTGAAGATCATGCCTGAGATTGTAAATNAAAAGAGTTAAATACAGAACCATGGAAAATATTAAAAATCTGCATCTTTACTGAGGTAGTGTCGATTTATTATCAATTTTTTTTGTTTGTTTTCTGAGACAAGGTTTCTTTGTGTAGCCCTGGCTGTCCTGGAACTGTAGACCAGGCTGGCTTTGAACTCAGAGATCTGCCTGCCTCTGCCTCCAGAGTTCTGGGATTAAAGGCATACACCACCACCACTCAGCTATTACCAAAAATTTTTGAAGTACAGTTTTTAAAAGTTAAAAGTACAGATAATCACAAGATGAGAGCACAAAAACAAATACCATTCACAGTTTTTCATGTTAATGGAACCATTAAATTTACCAAACAGAAAGGTACCAAAACCAAAACTGTAAACTATTTTTAGTCTATATGTACTTAATCTTGCTTACAGAGAAGCCTTGATGGTATTTTNACATCCAATTAACTGGTTGTAGGATATAGACCTCTATCAACAGCAGGCAAAGATTTGGGGATTTATATGTATTCTGTCTCAGTGCCATGGGATTTTGGAAGTCTTTTTCATCCTGAAAATTTCTCAAGCTACCTGTGAAGCTAATCTAACTAAAAGTAGATGTAAATGTTCTAGAAAAGTATAAGCTTATGTTCTATATACTATTTTCTTTTTTAAAAGAATTATTCTCTCTCTCTCTCTCTCTCTCTCTCTCTCTCTCTCTCTCTGTGTGTGTGTGTGTGTGTGTGTGTGCCAGAACACCCATGGAGACTGCAAGAGAATGTAAGGTTCCCTGGGGCTGGAGTTACAGGTGCTTGTGAGCCCCCGACGTGGATGTCAGAAACTAAACTACAGTCCTCTGTAAGAGAACTCTTAACCACTGAGCCCTATGTTCTTTGTTAAGGTGAAATCCACATGACACAGTAAGTAACCATCTTCAAGTCAACAAGCAAGTTGCCATCAATGTATTCACAGTGCTGTGTAACAATCAAGTCACTATCAGCACATTCACAGTGTTGTGTAACAGTCACCTCTAGTTCCCAAACATATTCTTCAGCTAGAAGGAAAGCTAAATACTCATTAAGCAATCGGCCTCTATCCCTCCCTCCTTCTGGTCCCTTGCAACCACCTTTGTACGTTCTATCTCTATGGATTTATCTGTCTTGGACATTTCATATAAATGCAATAATAAAAGAATATTTGCTGCGTGTTCCCACCCAACAATCCCATCTCCTTCCTCTGTGCCTGAAATGTGCCTGAAATGTCGTCTCTTTTCCAGGCCTGCCAGCTCCCTCCTTCTTTAAGAAATTGTTGTGTCAATGAGAAGAAAACGTAAGTGAAGGAGCTTATCTGAAAGAACTTTGCAATCAGTGGAACACTGCGTACATGATAGGAGCAGGAGAAGTTGTTAGTCTAGACTGGGGTGTGTCCTCTCAAAGGAGAAGAGTTGCAACACAGTCAGTGGTGACTCCTCAGCAGTAGGAGCTATGATTGTGAGCTNTCTCACCAACAAATTATTTGGAATTTGCTATCAGATTGTATGTATCTCGTCACTGCTCACTGTCTGACATTTAGTTCCTCCGTCTATGTTAATGTGCCTGAGCTGTCAACATTTCTCAGGAAGTAATTTCAAAACCTTTAGCTTTCAAAGGACATGCACAAAAACTAGAAGGACAGGGGTAAAGTCAAGAATAAACGGAGACCCTTGGACAGACCTTAATGAAAAATACAAGGAGGGCCAAATTTTCAATGGCCTTTGACGTCTGAAGAGCCTGCAAGGTTAGAGACAGTAGATAAAAGGAATTTCCTATTGTCAGCGATAGTAGTACAGTGTCAAAACAGGAGAAAAAANACTGAATTGGAAAACGTTCCTCTTAATTGTATTCTTTATTTCATCTAAAATGTTCTTTTCTATCAAGAAAAGATCCCTAATGGAAAGTTCCAACACTCACAACATAAAATACATATGTTTCAGAAGGAACCAAAGTCCCTTTCATAGCTNGGAAAAAGACAAGGCCATTTAGTTATTTTCATTATTCAAGTAAAGAGCAATGAAAGTATTTATTCATCTCAGTAACCTACGAAAGATAGCAAAGAATGGGAAAAGTGAGAGAGAGATGGACGTTGAGTGTTCTCACAGAAGAACAGGGAAGTCATTTTCTCTTCTAGGAACCATTCTATAGATGAGGTTCCTGATCTCAGTAGAACTCCCTAATAATTGCCTCTGTAGAACTCAAGTTGGCTGAGTCAGTATATGCATTCACTCTCCTTCCCAAATCGCAAATAAATTACATTTATTACAAAATAAATGTAATAAGTTTCAGAAAATTTACAAGCGGTTTTGGAAGATCTTGAGGACTTCATGGGCTATATTGATGCTAGAACGTAATGGTTAAATGCCCCCAAGTCCATACCATGAAAAAGGACTTTGAAAGTAAAATATTTTCCCAGCAGAATTCTGTAATCTCCTCACAGTCAAATAAGCAGGGACTGGCTAAGAAAATCAAACCATGGGCTGGAAACAGAGAAAGAGTGAAATCAGAGCTAGTTCCCTCAGCACCAAGGGCTGACCTAGGTGGATGCCATGGCTCGGTGATCGGTGATTTATTCTTATTTTAATTTATTTAGTGTAAGAGACAAACTGAACTAGGTGCAATGGCACGGCCTGTAACCTCAGCACTTTCGAGGCTGGAGAACAGTCCCAGGCCAGCACGGATTCAGCAAATGGCTGTGTAAGAAATGGGGGAGGGACAGGAAGGAAGGGCAAACAAAACAATAAACAATGAGGAGCAATCTCAGTGTACGTGTGGTGTGTGTGTGTATGTGTGTGTGGTGTGTGGTGTGTGGTGTGTGTGTGTGTGTGTGTGTGTGTGTGT
>LZPO01044527.1:0-10350 GCA_001675575.1 Neotoma lepida | reverse complement strand
CTTCTTCTCTCCTCAGCCAGTGCCAGCTTTCTCTCTTCCCCCTCTCCCTTTCCCTTCCCTTAATAAAACTTTCCATGTGACTGCTGCCTGCATGGTGTGTCTTTCCCTGAGGGCCACTCCACCCGCGGCCCTGTCTGCATGGCATGTCTCTCATCCTCTGTGGGGCCCCTCAGCTTCAACCCACCACGGTCTTTCTCCTGCCATTTTACAACCATCCCATGGTAATAGAAAAGATATTTGGGTGGTGCTAGAGGGATGGCTTAGAGGCTAAGAGCACTGGCTGTTCTTCGAGAGGTCTTGAGTTCAATTTCCCTGCAAGCACATGGTGGCTCACAACCATCTGTAATGAGATCTGGTGCCCTCTTCCAGGCAGAATACTGTATACATAATAAGTAAATAAATAAAATCGTTTAAAAAAAGATATTTTGTCGGGGCGCACCCTGTAGTGGGTCGGTTGAAGAAAGAAAGCACTCCAAAATGAAATTTTAAGGCCTATGTGACAACAGGAAGGTCCAGCCTCTCTGATGGACTGAACCCCCAAACAGCTGTNCAAAGGTGTATTTATTGAAAGTTACACAAATATTTCCTTATACCAAGGTTCCTAATATAATTTAATATGTCTTACATGCATCACTAGCCCCCATATGACTGTCGTCCTTTATTATGTATTGTTTGCAATATACAATAATACAAGAGCCTTGGGTGTGCCTGAGGTGTCTTGTGACCAAAGTTATGGGATGGTTGCAAAGCTCTTTCAGCAAAACAATCACTGTTTTCACAAGGATTCTTCAAGGTCAAAGTACTTTTAAAATAAACAGTTGTTCGTTCTAATATCTACCCCAGATAAAGTGACTCTGCTAAATTCCCACAACAATATTTGAGTAAGGTAAAAAAGTTTTACTCAAATTTTGGCTGTAAAGTATATTTTCATAAGCATTCAAGAAATTTAACACCTAAATTAATTANAGAGTTAACAGGTCATCCTTTAGTTTTAAAATGAAAAGCTGGTCACACCAAGACTGTCTGAACGGGTTCTTTGCCAAAGTTTTCCTCCTAAAAATATAAGCAGGAAGAAGCTGGATCATTGTCCTCTGGGAAACTTTGGCACCCTAAAAGCAGAGAGGTAGGGAAAGGAGCCATGAGACAATTCCCAGGAACCCAAGTTACCACAGTGGTGTCTAGTTGCCAACTGGCTGTCTTTTCACCAAGCCTCCCATGGTAGTCCTCAGTGCTATCTGGGCCTGAGGTACTTGAAGGACCTATTGGAAGGAAAGGTCCATGAATAAAGGTATCAATAACAAACAGTTAAGAATATGTGCAAGCCAACAGATTGGCCCCAGGAAGATATAACTTCTTCTCTACAAGCTTATAACCCACTTGGACTCAGTCAGCTTATGGNTGTGCCACATGTCTAAACTCAGCACATAGGCACATGCTTTCTGATTTGCTCAGCCTGTCCACTTTGTATCCCAAGTCTAGCACTAGGATTCTATTGCAAGACAAANCTCTAGGCCCAATTGGACTTAATTCAGAATTTAAAGAGGCCTACTTTGTTTCATGTGCTAATGTCACTTCCCAGTAGTCTTCCTGGTCTTCAGTATTGGGAACTATTTCAGCTTTTCTGCTTGTCTCACAGTTCATGGAATCTTGACTTTAAGTAGTAAAAAATTACATGTAAATTCCCCCAAAGTAGTTTTACTAGGTATAATTATATGCCAAATAATAATAATAATGTACTAAGTATTGTGTATTTCAGTAGGAAATACAAAGAAGAATTGTATTGTAACTTAGGAATGATGAACACTCAGAAACTATATAATAACATAGATCATCTGTCAATTTTTTCAAGGTGAGAAAGAGGAGAAAAAAACCTATTTACTCTTTTTGAATCTGATACAAGTAAATATAATTATGATGTTCACAAAGAAACCCATTACTTTGTATAGTAACTTAAAATAGATAAAAGCTAAATGTTTACTTTTCACAAACAGTCAATAAGTAGATCTAATTAGAATCCACAAGAATCAACAGAATAGTAAAGGTTTATGAAGACTTTTATACATTAAAGAAACCCACACATTTTTAGGTTAACACATCAAGTATAAGCTGATTCTAGAAATACTCACTCTGCAATACAAATACATGAATCGAGCTGAATCACAGCAGAAGGTCTGATGTACTGTTAAGCTAGAAATGGCTAGGAACATTTCTAGATGTCAGAAATAAAGATTGAGTAGGAAATGGGAGACAGAGACCTGTGAGGTGGAGCAAAACTAAAACCCCTGGCGGTAACCTCAGCATTGAGAAGACAGAGGCAGACAGCTATGAGGTCTGGGCAAGCTTGCTCGTCTACACATTGAGTTCTAGGTCAGGCAGGCCTATGTAGTGCAGCACTGTGGCAAAAACCAAAATAAAATGAAAACCTGTAACACTGCAGTGACCATACACGATGGTTTACCAGAGCTAAGTCTTTTTTCTACCTGCTACTCCAGAGTACTTTTTAATTTCTAAAGTACTATGACTTAGATGCTTAGCTGTCACTTCTTGCTAGTTAAATAGATAGTTTGAAATCTGATATCATGCTCATGCGTGTGATGTTGGGATACTGACAAGCATGCACTAAGAGCATCCTGACCAAAGTGTGACTAAGTTGATTGCATAGACGCAGGAGTCTTGAGGGGATGACTAACTAGTCTGTGATATGGGAAAATCTCTGTCCTTGACCATGCCTATGAAAGAGCAGGAAAGCTTATTCTCTGTTGAGGCTCTAAAATGGAATACAGTCACAACAAGCTAGCACTTCAGCCTGTGGTTAGCTGTGGAGTACAAACTCATTCTGTGTACTTGGCTCAAATGATCCTAAGCAGATGTCTGCATGGTAACTGGTCAGGATATAACAAAATCCACCCAAACTAGGCAAATGTAAAAATGCCTGTGGTTAAGATTCTACACCCTAAGCACTCACCAGTCAACCAAGCTCTGTTGGAGACGAATTTACAGTTTGAACAAGTGAGTCACTCCAAGGAAACATCAGCAGAGACAACAGATAGAATCTGTATAGCAAGGACTAGACAAGGGACACAGTCTAAACAGAATCTGTACAGTAAGGACTAGACAAGGGAAACAGTCTTCTTATGAAGACACTTTGAAATCAAGGAGGAAGAGTATAATCACAGTGAAAGAACAAGAGAAGGTTGCTAATATGGGCAGGAACATTTGCAAGGAAGTCAAACAGAATCACCTTGCCTATAAAATACATACTCAGAAGAAAAAGAAATAAAAAATGAAAACGGTAGACAGAAAGCTCAAATGCCTTTTCTTTCATGAGTTTATCTAAAGCATTGGTGGTTTGTGATATTTAGGTTTGGGAGTTAACTCTTGAATACATAGGAATATTAGATTAGTTTTCCCTCATTAAAAATGCATGTACAAGGTAGATGTGTTCTTCATTTTAGTTGTTGTTTGTTTTAATTTACCTCAATCTCTAATTTTAAGTTCTGGATACCACACTAAATTTATTGCACACTTGGCAGTTTTCATTGATTTCTCTATGGTACATAAATTGACATTAAAATGCAGGTTCCTTGACAATTCTATAAAGGGATACCCTTGCTAAACTCTGCAGTGCAACAGGTCATTACTTAATCTAGTGATTATTTTAACTATGTTGTGGCCGGTACATAACCCAAAACAAAATACTTATGATTGAAGATTTTATTTATAGGATTTACAAAGATCTATTGTTTGAAAACAAAGATGAGGATATAGTTATCCTAATAATACTAAACATCTCATAACATCACCATTACATAAATGAAGTAATCTTATTATAAAAGTTTAATATTTCAAGTTAGGTTTTAAGGCATTTAATATATTAATGATTCCTACCTTAGAACAAAACATGTTAAAAAATTATATAATAATGGGAATTAAATGCCTTAAAGTGTTCACTGCGTTACCCTAAAACATCAAAAATAAATTAAATAATGGTGGACATTAAAGTAATTTGTTCTCTAGATACTTGACATTATACTGCTTTGTTTCATTGTTTTTTAGGAAATAGAGAACAGCAGTGGGCCTACTGGTACATGCCGACAATCACAGCTACTTGGGAGGCTGATGTAGTAAGACAGCAAGCTTAAGGCCTGCCAGAAAAGCTTGGTTACACCTTATGTAAGAATTAAAAGCCAAACAATTCCCGCAGGCTCAGGAGATAACTTAGTCAATAACGTACCTGCTGCACAAGCATGGGGACCAGCACCCACCTCAGGGCTGGGGGTGGTGGTCCATATTTGTAATCCCAGAGCTGCAGAGGCGGAAATGCTGGATCTCGACCTCAATGGCCAGCCAGCCTAGACAACAGGGAAGCGCAGGCTCAGTAAGAGACTCTGTCTCAAAAAATAACGAGGATAGAAGAAGACACCTGACAACAACCTCTGGCCTCCAAACACATGTAGAAACATGTGCATACCTATCCACATGCCCACACTCACACAAGAACACACTGGCTGGAGCACGTGGGCGCGCGCGCGCGCGCGCGCGCACACACACACACACACACACACACACACACACACACACACACACACACTTTTCTTTGGTTTCTCTCAGGACGAGGGTAGCACGCCTACCCATGAACTTTCTGTGTAGCCAAGGTAGGCTTTAGCTCCAGATCCCTCTGCTTCTACTTCTGGAGATCTGGGATTACACACAGTTCCAACTGAGAGCTCTTAGAAAGAGCTGAGATGTAGCTCGGTGGTGGAGTGCTTGCCTAGTGGGCAGGAAGCCCTGGGTTTAGTCACAGATAAATACCCTCTCCCCCGGCCCTGCCCTTCTCAAAAGCAGTAGATGTTCAAAAGGAGCGTCCTTGTTAGGTGTTCCATATTGATTGAGATCAAAGATTATTATACATACCAGAGCACTGCTTAGCTGTAAAATCCTGCATGGATCTTGGCCTTTTAAACTCAAAAGGTAAGAGTAGATACAAAAATACATATGAAAGGGGAAAAATAGTATCAGTGTCCTCTTAAATGACCCTATTTGGTGGCATATATTTGAATTCTGAAGCTTATAGAATGAAATATAGGAAAGGAATCCCTTTCCAAAAATCCCTTGCTATGCAGGATGCTGAGTTTGTGTCCAACCTGGACTACATAGTGAGATTCTGTGTCAAAACCAAAAACAATTAATAAAAAAGAAAATATAATATTAACAGTTTATTTCAAGCTCACACCTGAGAAGAAAATATTATACAATAGAAAAGCAAGTTAATTAGAATTCATTTATGTTGATCTCTTTCTTCTATATATCATATAAGTAAAGTTCACAGGGGTTAAATAACTTGACTAAACTTTTATTGATACTTAACAGACAAAAGGAGATTAAAGGCCAGATCTTCTGACTGCTAACCCAGGCTTCACTGGGAGACAGAACATTTGCCTGGGGAGATTTGGAACTCCACAAAGATTTTACGTAACCATGTAATGTTAGCACATTCTAAACACTTATTATATAACGTGACTAAACACATATTTTTTTTAGGAAGAAAATGAGCCAAATACTATTTAAGAGATCACTGAAGTACAACAAATATTTACTGAGGGTTCATTAGTATTGAGTGCTTCAGACACTTAATGTTTATTAAAGAATAAAATGAAAAAGATCCATAATTTTACTGGTTTATAGTCTAGGGGGCTTAAACATAGCATAATAGATCTAAGTATGGAAACTTTATTAGAAGCATTATGATATAAATGGGCAGAAAAACTGAGATGAGGGGGGCTATTTGGGGGTTTGTTTTTGAGAGTGTCTCTGTGTAGCTCTGGCTAACCTGGGACTCAGTATATAGACCATCAGGCTGACCTTGAACTCACGGAGATCTTCCTACCTCTGCCTCCTGAGTTCTGGGATTAAAGGTGAGCACCGCCACGCCCAGCATTGGTGGGTGCCATTTTTAACTAAGAGGTAAGGATATCTTTTTAAACAGTGTGATGTGGTCAGCCTCACTGAAGAGATAAGAGACTTAGTCATATGCATAACAGTGGAGTGTGTCAGGCAGGGGAAACAGGCAGCACAAAATTCTGAGAGCTTGCTTGGTGAGAACTGGGGTAGGTGTGAGAGGAATGAGAGAATATGGAGAACATCTGATGTTTGCTACAGAAAACTGAGGAAAGGCATGCTGGGAAGTGGGATTTTAAACAGAATTAACTTTGTCAATAAAACAAAAGCTACACATTTTCTATTTATGCCATAACTATGAAAAGCTACAAAACATGTGCACAGGGGCTGGGCAGATAGCTCAGTTGGTAGAGTGCTTGCCTAGCATGTACAATGCTCTGGGTTGGATCACCAGCACTGTGTAAATAGGAGTGGTAGCGTATGTGTATAATCCCAGCGCTGGGGAGGTGGAGGCAGAAAATCAGAAGTTTAACATCTTCTTTAGTCATATAGTAAGTTTAGGGAGTCCAGGGCCAACCTAGGATACATAAAACCCTGTGTCAAAAAACAACAAAACAAAACAGCAAAAAGACAAGTCTTGGGAAAAAGAAGAGTATAGTTCTTTTTCAGATTTTGAACTCAATTACAAATATCTGAAGGAAAATGTTTGAAAAAAGGGAAGTTAAGATGAGAATGATGGCTTGCTCCTGTAATCCCAGTACTCGGGAGGCAGGAGGAGGAGGATTGCTGTAAATTTGAGGCCAGCCTGGTTAACACAGTGATTTTTCAGGCTCACCAGGATAGCTCAGAAGTACTCCCTCCTCCCTCCAAAGATAGGAGGCCAGTTTGACAGTTTTTCAAATCATTGGCTGACTGCTCAGGAATTGTATAATTTGAATGATGGGCCTGAGGTCCTTTGCAGGGAACTTTTAAACTTAATTGGCAGTGGAGGGGACAAAGCAGGGGAAGTGCTAAAGCTCAAGCATGGAGGGTGTTTTACAAGCTCCATGGTGTTCTAATACGCAGCCATGCCTAAGAAACACTACTCTGCTCAAAGCGCAAGACTGTTTCCTCCCATCCCTGCCTCCAACAACTGCTCACTTCTCATCAGAACTACTATTTCCATGCTATCCACAGCTCCAAAACCACAAATCCTACCTGCAGAAATACGGGGAACTTTATTCCACTAGACTGGAAAAGTGGGACAGATTGTTTCTCCTGTCTGCCCCTTTGTGAGTTCTGTCACCAACACTCAGAACCATATGTAACAGAAATGTTGTGTCAGAGAGTGGGGATGTGAGAGGAATGGAGAAAAGGGGTAGCAGCATGGTTGGCATAAGTGTTCAATATTCAATCACACATTTTGGTATTGTTATGATAGAAAAATATTGTCTCAAACCTCAGAAAAGTCCATTTCATGTATGTGTGCCTAGCATAAATATGTAATATGAATGAAGTGGGCTGAATGGAAAAAAAAAAACAAGAGATCCCCAATCCATCCTTCTCCAACTCTTCCAATCTCGTTACCTAGGGACATCCACTGTCTAACACCCTCATACATGTAAGAAATATGCTTATGATGCTAATTCTTGATTATTGTTAGATCATGACACAGATTTAACACATTAAACTATCCCAAAATTTTTCTACCCCAGAACACCTAATTATATCACTACTGTTAGTTTTCCCACTAATTACATTTGTGATTTTAAATCTGTATTTCAATTCATGTTTATTTGAACTATAGGCAGTATATCATCACTTCACAAGACAATTTTGGTCCACAAACTCTTAATCTCCCATATATTATAGTGTTTAACATTTGCAACTAGCTTGGTGAGGATAACGAAGAGCTTCCCATTTAGTTTATAGGACTGTAAATCTGAAAATGGGTGAATGTTATAGGAATTTATCAGAATCACTCTATGGGGTAGATATTAGAATGAACAGCTGTTTTTTAGAAGTACTTTGACCCTGAAGAATCCTTGTGGAAAACAAGTGATTGCTTTGCTGAAGGGGCTTTGCAGCCATCTCATGACTTTGGCTATAAGAGGTCTCAGGCACACCCGAAGCTCTTGTATTATTGTGTATTGCACACAATAAATAATAAAGGACTAGTCATGGAGGCATGTGATGCTCTCCTTCAGTAAGATGTGGAAATTAAGATTAGGGACCTTGGTATGAGGAAATACTTTGTGTACCTTTCAATAAACATGCCTTTGTACGGCTGTTTGGGGTGCAGTCCATCAGAGAGGCTGGAGCTTCCTGCTGCCACATCATTTCAGAGTGCCTTCTTTCTTTAACCTCCCTGCACTGCACGGTGCACCCTACAGGTGACTGTTTGTCTCTATGTAAACACTATTTCCTGTCCAGGCAAGTTTCAATCTGCAGCACAATGCCCTTACTGGACATTTTTGTCACAGAGCCATCGCAATTGGATTTTAAATTACAGTTTTACTTTTGTCTTTAAAGTCTACTTTTATGGCAGCCTTATGAGGATAGGTTCTTCAAATATTTCCAGGATACTATCATATATAGGAACTCCTTTTTATTACAGGCAATTATTCCTTACATCCTTGTAGTCTTTTAATCTAGATTGGAAACCTCCAAGCTTGAAGCCATTACCTGGAACTTTCAAAGGTTTATCTTTTAAGACTGTCCTGCTGACAAGTTTTCTGTTAGTCTGATTTTGACTCCTTTGTAGAGCTTTTAGACTCTTGCTTATTCTGCTCTTCTTAAATTCCATAGTATACCTTCAAGCATGTGTTTCTTGCTCAGTGTGCAGCAGGGGTAGGTTATGTGCATGTGCAGACTCTAGATTCTCTTTCTTTTTTGTTGTTTTTCAAGACAAGGTCTCTCTATATGAAGCACTGGCTGTACTAGAACTGTCTATGGACCATGCTGGCATCAAACTCTCAAGAGATCCGCCTGCCTCTGCCTCCCAAGTGCTTGGGTCAAAGGTATATGCCACCACCCCTGCTTCTTACTTTTTAAACATTTTCTTACTATGCATTCCATCCAACGTCTTCTACTCTCACTTTCTGAAAAATATATAAACCTGTTATCTTTTGTCATATGAAGGTGTCTCAATTTTTGTTTTTGCTTTCATCATATGGTAATGCAAACAGTGCCTACATACTGAGCTTACAAGCTGTAAAACATATAAGTCTCCCCTAACTTATGATCATCCCTTCCATTTAGTTCAAAACACATCCAACCTCAGCCCTGCTGAGTTTACTTGGGTGTTATCTGTGTTCCATCACAAGCCAGGTTATGCTATACAACAGTGAACAAAGAAACAAAGTTCTGACCTCCTAAACTAACTTTGGAGCAGAGAAAGGAAAAATAAAGCACATTAACATACGCATGTCAGGCACAGTTGTGGACTGTCTGCAGCTGCAGCTTTCTGACTGGTCACACAGCTTTTCCTTCAGACAGTGATGGGATCTTACAGTGTAACTTGGGAATTTTTCTGAATCCTACCCAAATTAGGCCTCTTCTGCTCTCTTATGATTCTCTACAGTAACCTGTATGAAACATAATGCATGAAATTATTGTCATTTTTTTCTGTAAGTTCTCTGCAGCTGAACTGGATTGCTGCAATACCAACAAAAACTTTAAAAGGGTTTATTTAAGTGTGAAGTCTCTTTGTTAGGTTTCTGTCCCTGGATATCAAACTGCAGGGTCAAACCTCACATGACGTCTTCAACACAGCTTCTATCCCCAGTTTTGTATGTCATCACTGAAGTATTCCTAAGGCTTCTTATCTAGGGTAGAAAACTGAGCTGATGACAATTCCAGCGTCATCAGAGGTAGGCACAGCTGCTAATGGAACCAAGAAGGATCCATGGTCTCGATGATAACAAATTTGAAAGCATCTCAGTTTCAAGTTAATAAAAGAATACCCTTTCTAGAATCTTTCCTGGAACTTTCTGAATTACTGGCTCTTCTGACATGGCTCATCGCCAGGTTTGCCCAGAGTATACAAAATGCATCTGTTTGTTTTGAATGATTAAAAAACTTGTTTGTAGAAAATGCAAAATCATACTATCTTGGCTCCAGCTGCCATACTATAATACCACACTAGGAATTTGTTTTCTTACAGCTCTGACACATTCAAAATGTTAGGGGCTGGAGAGATAGCTCAACCATTAAGAACATTAGGACCGGAGTTGGGCTCCCAGCACGGATTGGGCAGCTCCCAACTGCCAATACCTTCAGCTCCAGGGGAGTCCCACACCTGCTTACGGTTTCTGTAGACACATGCACTCGTGCCCCATACATCCTGTACACCATGATTTAAAAATATTTGTTAAAAATACAAACCAAAGTATACTTGAAATCTGATACTTTATTGAGAAGCAACTATTGAAAAGCCCTACAATTTAAAACAAAGCCACAAAGGAAAAAAAA
>LZPO01044526.1:185156-197508 GCA_001675575.1 Neotoma lepida | reverse complement strand
TCCTAACTAGTTCTTATAACTTAAATTAACCCATATTTTTAATCTACATTCTTCCATGAGGCTCATTACCTCATCTTCATACTGCCCATTCTGCTTCCTCTGCATCAGGCTGGTGGCTCTACCTTTTTTCTTCCAAGAGTTCTGTGTCTGTCTGGAAGTCCCACCTATACTCTCCTGCCTACCTAATGGCTGTTCAGATTTTTATTACACCAATCACAGCAATACATCTTCACATAGTGTACAGATATCCTAGGGCATTGCCATCTCCAGCTGATTTGACCAGGTCTCCTGGTGGGGATCAGATGATAAGGCAAACCTGACTTTATCCTTGGGAATCAGCAACATTTCTCTTTCCTTAAAGTTGCTTTTGAAATTTGTTTGTGTGTGCACGCAGTTACATGTGCATGTGTGACCACATCCTGTCATCACCATTTCCCTAGACCTGCCTGCATGATAGTGTCCCCACTCACAGACTCCATGGGGTTTCAGTGCTCTGACTTCTGTACTGTAGGTGGTGCTGGTTTCGACTGTCACTGACAAAGTGACAAAGCCAAGTCCACAGGACTTGGAGCTGTCCTCATGCTGACCTAGCAGGTCATCTCAACTTGGAGAAGAGTGTTTAGCTGCTTACTCAGCAGGTCCCCTCCATCCCCTTTGGGGCAAAGTGCAGTGGCTCCTGGTCAGTTTTCAAATTGATTTTAATGATTTATAAAGTAGCATTTAATCCTATGCATCTAGGCTTTGCCTCATGAAATCATTGACTCCATGGAACTGTCCAAGGCTAGGTTGATNAGCTTCTGAAAACACACAAAATAGCAGTTTGGAGAAGAGTCTATCAGTCTCTACTTATAGCTACAGCTTCATATGCTACTTTTCACAAACTGAATTTTAGTGATTTCACCCTGTCAAAAAATTACATATTCCAAAACGTTAGAAAGTTGACTTATGCAAATATGAAATGAGCAGGGACTGAAGAAGTCATCTGGGTCTCTGTTGACTGATGTTTGCGAGGTAGTAAGTACATCAGAGCCTGGCTCACGGTCAACAGTGAGTTGGAAGTCTAGCTGAGTACACCATGGTGAACACTAGGCAGACTTCGGGCAGACCTGCTAGCAAATGCTTCAGGATGACATTGAAAATGGCCAGTGGTCTCTCTGTTGCTTTATTTTCAAGTTTTGGTAAATTTTTCCTTAATAGTATCCTTCAGTTATAAATATAAATTATTCANTTTTTTTGAAGGGTCCCATTCTAGCTCAGGCTAACCTGGAATTTACTGTGTAGGCCAGGCTGCCCTTGAACTCACAATGGTTCTCCTGTTCATTCCCTCAAGTTCTGGACTTATAGGCATGAGCAGCCATCCAGCCAAAGATTATTCTTGATTGCTAAAAGCTTAGAATATGCTCAGGTGTCTGTGATACAGTCAACAGCAGTACTTCATATATCGTAAGAGGACTTTAAATATTTTTTATAAAGGATTAAAGTATGAAGTATTACATATTTTATTACATTTTTTATTACATTTTATTACATATTTTATTACATTTATTATATTACAATTACCCTAGGCCTGTCTCTTATACACATCTAGATGTGTATAAGAGACAGCACACACACACACACACACCCATATGCACACACACATGCACATATACACACCCATATGCACACACATATACCATATTTACACACACACACACACACACACACACACACACACACCTGTCTCTTATACACATCTGCATTCCAGAGGACAACTGAGGTTGCTCTCTGGCCTCCACACGTACATGTGAACCTTTCCACTGCACCACACATATACACACACACACCCATATGCACACACACATGCACATATACACACCCATATGCACACACATATACCACACACACACACACACACACACACACACACACACACACACACACACACACACACACACACACACACACCCATATGCACAATTACAGTAAGTCTTAAAAGGTTACAATGATCTTGACCTCGTACTTTCCCACTAATGGATCAAGGTGTAAGTTGAATGAACTGGTCTTGCTGGTGCATAGTGAGTAAATACAGAGACACGTGGTGGTGAGGTTTTCTGAAGTTAGGCCTCTGTCTAGCCTCTGGATCTTCAATTTCACACTCTTAGACATTGGCATATTGTCCTACAAGCTTTGTTCATTCTTCTCCCAACTTTTTATTCTGTTTCCTTCCAGATTGGATAGTTTCTATTGTCAGTCTTCTAAATTTTCCAATTCTGTTTGTAAATTAAAATATTCAGCACATAAAACAGAGAAAGTTATCCATTTTTAAATATTTACTTTTGTGTGTGTGTGTGTGTGTGTGTGCTGCCATTGTTGTTGCTGTTGTTTTTATCTTACATGTATATGGTGTGTTGCCTATGTGTGTGTTCACCTGTGTCTTTTCCTCTTGCCAATGTATGATAATATTGTGTTCAAGGTCTGAGCGGATCCTGCTTGCTGCCCATGTTTTCCATAATCATTNAGCTTTGCTTTCAAGATACCAGAGGAAGTCACTTTATTTTTAACATGAGGTTACTCTTTTTTTTTTCACTTATCCCATTTTCTTGCATATGTATTTCTGCTTGTCATATTGTCCAAGAACAGTGTGGACCACTTTGTATCTGATCAAAACTACCTTCTACCAATCGGGGGACATTTGGTGGCAGGAAAATGTGAACCATCTGTCACATATGAAAAACTCTGAGCACATGTGATTTCTGTAACCACACACCCTTTTAATTCTTAAAGCAGCACAAATTAATGTTCAGCAGAATTCAGAGCCTCTCTGTGATGGATAGGTACATATCAAGGTGAGATGACATTTAACTTATAGCTCCAGCTACATGGGAAACCAAGGTGGGGGAATCACTTGAACCTATGAGATCAAGACTAACCTCAGTGTGATGGTTTGAATGAGAATGGCCTCCACTGGCCCATATGTTTGAATAAGTTGGTGGGGCTGTTTGGAAAAGATGAAGAAATGTCTTGTTGGAGGAGGTGTGTCACTGGGGGTGAGCTTTGAGGGTTAAAAGCCCACTTCATTCCTAGTTAGCTCTCTACTTGGTACTTGTGGATTAGATGTAAGCTCTCAGTTACTGCTCCAGCACCATGCCTGCCTGCCTGCTGCCATGCTCCTCACCATAATGGTCAAGGACCCACCTTCTGGAACTGTGAGCCTCAAGTTAAATGTTTACTTTTATAAGTTATCTTGGTCATGGTGTTTTGTCACAGCGATAGGAAAGAAGCAAAGACACTCAGCAACATAGCAAGATGTCATTTTAAAAAAAAATGTACCTATATTGCTGGTTGTAGTGGCGCATGCCTTTGATCCCAGCACTCAGGAGGCAGAGGCAGCTGGAGCTTTCCCGAGTGCTGGNGTTAAAGGTATGCAATACCACTGCCCAGCTCAAAATGTACATAGATTGAAATTATGTAGTCTCTAAGAGTTATTATCCTGATTAACTCAATTTAGTATTAGTTTTGTGTCTAAGAGTGTAAAAGCTATCTGGGAGCTGGCAAGATGGCTCAGTGGGTAAAGGTGCTTACTGTTGCATGTATACATTCATGTGTACATANACATAAAATAAATGTTAAAAAATCAAAGTTTTCATGTTCATACAATAAAAGAAAAATAAAATGTTTGTTCTCATTATGAAACAGACACTCAGAAAGCTCATAGCTTCAATTTGATATTTACAAACAGGTCTCAAACAAAACTACAAAAACTCACCAGTCTCAATTGCCAAGACTTTTCATTTTTCTAGAGGGCATCAAGTTTTTCCTAAGTGAGTTTAACTCACAAGCATAAAAGCAAACAACCAAATAGTCAAATGATCTAGATTGCCTGTTGTCTCCGACCCAAAAAGCATGGGGCGCNGTTACGTTGATAGCAGTCGCCAAATGTACATTCTACCAAACTGCATGTTTAATTGTTAGAGGCACGGCTCCTATATAGGCCTCACTTCTGGACAGGGTGCCGGGAAAGTCCCAGACAACCATGCATGAGAAACAGGAAACCAGGGAAGGAAAGGTTTCAGCCTGAGGTAAAAAAGAGATGGATCCCAAAAGATGTTTGCGTTAGGGAAGATCTTACAAGATGTTCCTCTTGGACAGTGCGGTATCACAGGTTCCAGCCAATGGATCTCACAGGGAGAAAACTCACAAGATATTTAAGCATACTTTTAAAGTCATGGCTCTCTTAAAACATAAAGTAAGGGNCTTCAGAGGTGGCTCAGCAGTTAAGAACACTGNCTGCTCTTGTGGAGGATCCAGTTTCCAGCATCCTCATNAGGCGGCTGGCAACCTTGACTCCAGCTCCAAGGGATCTGATGCCCTCTTCTGGCTCCTTATGGTATTGCACCCATCTGCGTGTACTAACTCACACAATTAAAAATAAGATAATCCAAAACAAAATAAAAAAATCTCAACAAGGCTAATGAGAAACAGGCACATCTTACAGAGAAATAAAATCTTTAAAATGTAGTTTTTTAAAGAGAAAAATAATTTCGATTGCCTAGAAATTGTCTTTTTAAAAAAATACACGAGTTNATTTATATTTTCAAAGAGTTTAGGTCTAAAATGAGCATTAAGTAATAATTCTAAAGAGATATTTTCTCCTAAGAAATTAAATAAACCTTGTACAGATCTCTTTGACAATGTTTCAATATGATACTGAAAAATAATAGTGATCTTTTTACTTANACACACNTTTTCAGTATTTTTTTTCTAGGCACAAAAGTGTGAATGACATTCATAACACTGTATCATGATGTGTTTCTTAAAAGTCTTCAAAATCCATTATTAAATAAATTTGGAAATAAATCTCCAAATTTGCCCTGGCATTTAACTTGTTATTCCTTATGTGGGTAAATGCAGAGTTTTAGAGTTTTAGTGTTTTGTTTGTTTGTTTTTGAGACAGGGTCTCTCTGTTTAACAGCCCTGGCTGTCCTGGAACTTGCTCTGTAAACCAAGCTGGGCTCGAACTCACAGAGATCCGCCTGCCTCTGCCTCCTGAGTGCTGGGATTAAAGGTGTGTGTCACCACNGCCCGGCTTTAGTGACAACTAAAAAAAGTCCACACATCTTTTCCACAGTCCTCTGCCTTAAGGGGCACAGGTGACTTCCCTTCTCTTGAGTGTGAGCTGGACAACAAGCCTTCCTTCTGTACAATCAGCACGACAAAGTCTAAAGCTTCTTTCTTGTTTTCTTTCAAATGACTTGTGAGAAGCCATAGTCACATTGTCAGGACACTTAAGTAGCCCAAGAGGAGAAGATCAGAAGCCCTCTGCCTACAGGCATATATATGGGTCACCTGATGCAGAACTTCTAGTTAAATATGTAGGTGTTTGTAGCCCTAATGGTGTCTTNAAGCTATAGTCACATTGTCAGGACACTTAAGTAGCCCAAGAGGAGAAGATCAGAAGCCCTCTGCCCACAGGCATATATATGGGTCACCTGATGCAGAACTTCTAGTTAAATATGTAGGTGTTTGTAGCCCTAATGGTGTCTTTCCTGGTTTTCCCTGAGAGACCCTGAGCCACATCTCACTCAACAAACTGTTTTTGAATCCCTCAGNCGTAGAAACTAGGATTTAATAAACACATGTTTAAGCTGCTAAATTTTGAAGCAACTTCTAGTACAGTGATAGTCTCCTTCACTCATTCATTCCCGAATGACAGGGTCTCCTGTGTTCAAGCTTAGTGCTGACATACTATGTATCCCAGGATATCCTTGAACTTGTGTTTCTCCTGCTTTGTCCTCCTGAGTGCTGAGATCACACTCCGCTTTCCGTGGTGCTAGGGGCAGAACCTGCATCCGTGCTTGGCAAGTGCTGAGTTACATCTCCAACCTGCATTTTGTGTTTTTTTGAGACANGGTCCCATTTTGTAGTGCCGGCTGGTCTTGATCTCACTATGTAGTCCAGCCTGGGCTACATAGATTATCCAGTGAGTGACAGTCTCATGTCTTAGCCTCCAGAGGGGTGAGCTTGCAGGCATGAACCACTGTGCCGTGTAGATACAGTGACTGCTATTTAATGCATACTCTAATAAAATTTTCCTCTTCTTTGACAGTTGGGAAAGTAGAATTTTGTCCCCAACATAAATGAATCCATTTTCTGTCCAAACAGAAACAGGAGGGGCTGCAACATATTGTGCCATCTGCCCACTGCTTGGTTTCAGGTGACCTTGCATATGGCATCTCCTGGTTCTCACCTGCTTACTGAGCATCAGTCAAAAGGGGATGAGGATGTCTGGGGTCTAAAGAAGTGAGATGTTTATGTTTGTAGAAATACATTTTGGGGAAAATTCTGAAACTGGATTCAAATGTTCCATGAGTAAAAAACAACAACAGCAACAAAAACTGCCTAATTTGTGTAATGAAAAAATCAGATGATTTCTGACGGAATGATGGAGCAGCATGGGGAGCTGCATCCCCNTAGTCTAAGTCCAGGGAAGGCCCAAGCACGTGCCTTATGAAATGACTGAAATGTAGGTGCAGAGAACGGAGTTCTGTTTCTCTGGAAGAGCAGCAAAGGCCTCAGCAGCTGAGTCATCACCCCCCCCAACACATGTTTTATCCAAATGTAAATATATAGCTATAAAGGATATAATGTTGAATGATTTAAATAAAATATATTTAACCAAGCATGCATGATAGGGTTTATGAATCTCTGAGATGGTGACAAGAGTTTAAGGTAAATTTTTCTTAATTAAAAAAAATTTTTTTTTTCATCACTTGAGTGCCTGGTGTCTGTGGAGGCCAGAAGAGGGCATTAGATCCAATGGAACTAAAATTACAGATGGTTGTGAGCCACCAAGTGGGTGCTGGGTTTTAAACTCCAGTCCTCTGGCAGAGCAGCTGGTTCTCTGACCTGCTGACCGCCTCCAGCCACCTCCAGCCCTGGTGGTTTAAGTTTTAAGGCTTTGGGCCATATGTGTTCATTTCACATGGACCGTGGTTTGTAAGACTGGTGACCCATGGAACAAAGGTTGATATACACTGGCCTAGATCTTTAGATTGCTTGGTTATTATTTANTGTTTGTTTGTTTGCTTGTTTGTTTTGAGACAGGGTTTCTTTGTGTAGCCCTGATTGTCCTGGAACTCACTTTGTAGACCAGGCTGGCCTCAAACTTAGAGATCTGCCTGCCTTTGTCTCTCAAGNGCTGGGATAAAAGACGTGCACCACCATGCCTGGTTCCCTTAGAACACTTTTCACCCAAGAAGTATCTCTCCCTGCTCATGTAAGTTTCCTCGGATGGAGGAAACTTATTTATACATTTANTATGAATTAATATATGAGCTATTATGTTTTCCTGGGTTTTTCTTTGTACATTCTTCTTTTTGTTAAGACAGGATTTCACTGTGTCTCTCTAGCTATCCTGGAATTTGCTATGTAGCCCAGGATAGCCTCTAACTTGGAGCAATTCANCTTCTTCAAGTGTGTGAATTACAGGCACCAACCAGTTCATCTCATCTCCTTTGTGGATCTGGGGTGGCCGCAGAGGTTCTAGCCTCCAATTCTTGCCTCCNGCATTGCTGTCAGATGAAACTATGGGTCAGGATCAGCATAGCAGTAAGATCCTTCTAGAACAATGGTTCTCAACTTGTGGGTTGGGACCCCTTTGGGGGTCAAGTGACCGTTTCACAGGGATCATCTAAGACCATTGGAAAACACAGATATTTATGATTCATAACAGTCACAAAATTACAGTTATGAAGTAGCAATGAAAAATTGATGGCTGGGGTCATCACAACTTGAGGAACTGTATTAAAGGGTCACAGCATTAGGAAGGTTGCAAACCCTGTTTCTGAATCCCTCCCTGGCCTCCCCAGCTCGGCATTCCTGTTCTTTTTCAGTACTTTTCAGGCTTATTAAAACAAGTGACTTGTGGTGATGTTTCTGTCAGCATTTTGAGGGATAAAGCAAGGGGCAAGACTCTCCACTGTCACTGACACCAACCTAAGGATGTCCCATAGATGTTTAGGTCTTGCACCAACATGGGATTCCCGGCTTTGGGGCAGAAAAGAATTTTAGGATGAGGCACTCAATGAAGTAGAGTAGGGTTTAATGAGGGATGTAAGCATGGAGAGTAAGAAAAAGAGACGTTCTCAGAAAGTAAGACGTGTCCAAGAGCAAGGGTATCACAGAGAGTAAGACATTCTTAAGTGTGGGCACTGGCTCTTCTAGGGACAAGCAGCTCATTGTGTTTGATGTTTATAATAGTCACATACAATGTCTTAGTAGGTTTTGAAGTTGTCCTCTTTAAAGGGATGCNAAGAAACCCTGAATGAGGTNACCATGGTTCTGAGGTGCACCTGACGGTTACAATCTGTAGGGTAAACTAGTTCATAGGGACACAGGAAGGTAGACTATCTTACTGTAAACTAAGTTAACTGTTTTAGCTGAAATTCGTAGGTGAGGCCTGGTGAAGGGAGTGAGGCCCTGCCCAAGGTCATCTACACACAGCTCTTCAGCGGGCTCATTGTTAACTTTAACATCTGTGTATTAACACAGCTGTGCACGTGAGGAGTGTTTGCTCTCCACTGGCAGTCTTCACAGCAGGCATGGTTGACTGGGTCAGGGGTTCCTTCTCTCCCCATGTCCCACAGTTTCCTGTCCATCTTCTGCCCTATTCTGTTTACCTGCCTGCTCTGTGAATTGGTTGTTTTGCCATATACACTGTGGGCGTATGCCTCCTAGGCTTGCTGCTGCTCCAAAGCATCATAGCTCTTCTGTGTAGCGTGATTCCTAATTGGTCTTAATAATAAAAACCCGGAGCCAGATATCAGGGTAAATGCTGAAAGATCAGAGAGACAAAGGAGCAAGCCACAGCCACCTCTTACCTCAGCAACTGATGAGCCTGAAAAGGGAGCCCAGCTCCTGCCTCCACCTGCCTTATATTCCTCTCTCCGCCCAGCCATATCACTTCCTGTCTCAACCTCCCTAGTACTGGGATCAAAGGCATGAAATTGTAAGTGCTGGGATTAAAGGTGTGTGCCACCACTACCTGGCCTTTATGGTTTAACTAGTGGCTGGCTCTGCACTTGGATCTCCAGGCAAGCTTTGTTAGCATACAAACCAAATATCACCACATTTCTGCAGGCTGCTCTTGTGCATGCTGCGTCCTAGCCCTTCTGTATGCTTCAGTGATTGGATGCTCTTCTTTGATTTTGTCTTGAAGCTTCTTCCAGACAGCTGGCCCTTTCTCTTGAGTCTTGCTCAGTGACAGGGCCCTCCCTGGATATCTGCTTGTGGATTACCACTTCTTTTCACAGGTTGCAGTTCAACAATAGCAGCCCTGGGTTAGAAATGACTGTTCAGGAAGTTTCCAAATCTCCGTGGTCCCTGGACCTCTTGTCACTGGACCTGGTTCTTGTAGACCCAGTGCAGACAGTTGCCTAACTCAACATGGAGTCCACCTCTCTTTGGACAGGTGCCTGGCTCACTGCAGGAGACCCTGCTGGGGTTCACATCNTGGCTGTGGTAGTCTGGTCCTGTGTTCACACCGTGGCTGTGGTAGTCTGGTCCTGTGTTCACACCGTGGCTGTGGTAGTTTGGTCCTGTGTTCACACCATGGCTGCGGTGGTCTGGTCTTGTGTTCACACCATGGCTGTGGTAGTCTGGTCCTATATTCACACTGTGGCTGCGGTGGTCTGGTCTTGTGTTCACACCGTGGCTGTGATAGTCTGGTCCTGTGTTCACACCGTGGCTGTGGTAGTCTGGTCCTGTGTTCACACCATGGNTAGTCTGGTCCTGTGTTCACACCGTGGCTGTGGTAGTCTGGTCCTGTGTTCACACCATGGCTGTGGTGGTCTGGTCTTGTGTTCACACCGTGGCTATGGTAGTCTGGTCCTGTGCAAAGCTCTTTCTCAGATTTTACTCAAATCACCCCCATTTGTCCATCTGCATTTTATCTTTCAAGTAAGAATGTATGAGAAGAATTCTGAGTTCATTGCTGTTGCCTTACAGTCTCATAACTTTTGCTTAGCTATTATTTATTATTATTCATGTAAGTCTTTTTTGTTGTTGTTTGAGACAGGGCCTTATGTAGCTCAGGCTAGTCTCAAACTCGCTGTATAGCTGAGCATGACCTTGAACTCTCCACCATGTTACCTCCACTTCCCAAGTGTTGTGATTACAGGTGTATACTGCCATGCCATTTATTAACTCAGCAAAAGTGAGCTTTATTAAAAAAATACAGGAAAACCATCCCTTTAAATTAGAATAAAATTGAATAAAAAAGATGTAGTCCTGGGTAAGGGACCCCAATTTGGAGAAACAAATGAGCAAGGAGCTGGGAAAGGGGGGGGGGAGCTGGACAAGATTGGATTAATTAACTTTTATTGTGCAATATCTTTATATCAGGCTGTGTGAAGTATGGCANTTGGAAGGAGTCAGAATAATTAAACATAATATTAACTAAAACAGGTGCAAGAAGAAACAGCAACTTGCTTTATTGATAACATGCTGCTAAGTGTTTAAGAGGTAACTACAATTGTTCTGTGGAAACTCAACTATNAGGTTAGCAGGCGGCGGGGGGCACTGAAAATCTTCATCATCACTTGCCAGAAAAACATTTCATCTAAGATTTTTTTTTTAAGGAAGCATAATTTAGTTGCATATGAATGGAGTCTTAGGACTAGATATTCCATGCCTATGGCATTGTGTCTCAACTCTGAGAGCCTACCCTTAATTCTCAAGGCAACAGAATAAAAATCAAGAACCTGTGTAACATTAAAAGGCTAGATTAAGGTCAGGAGCTTGAGATGGAGTCCTGCACTGCCCTGAGTCTTAGCGGCTCTTATGGTGCCAGAAGTGTTTAGAAGACCAAGAAAGAACTACATGTTTTAATTACATAACACATGGCAGAAAGCACAAGATACCAGCTTGGGTTTATCAGGCAGAACAGGAGCGATCCTTGTACTAAACAGACAGGCACCAAGGAAAAGAGAGAACCCGAGAGACGGTCTAAAAAAGCTCGGGAGCTATTTAATTCATCCTAGGACAAAATCTCACGCTCCCCAGCGATGCGAGCNGAGCCGCGTTTAAGAAAGGCAGCCTGGTGTAGAATAATGATGGGGTAAAGTAAATGACACGGAACTATGACGGATTCTAAACCCAACTGGAAGGTTGAGAAAGAGAACGAAGTGTNGCGCATAGTGACAACTTGACAATTACCCTGGAACAGCGGGCCACGTCCTGACACAGTTACCTGTCCCTGTGCCGTGGGCNCTGGTGTCTGGGCTTTCTGCTGGAACAGTGTGNCTTTGTGGCCCATTTTTCCACCGCCGCCTCCGTGTCCCTTACTTAGACTAGCTGACTTTTGTGGCTGGTCAGCAGTAGCTTAGGAGCCCACGCAGGGTNGATAGACCTGGAGATCGGCTGTGTTCCTATCTTTCTAAATGAAGATGATTTTAAAAAAATTGAATCACTAATGCCAAAGCCATTTATGAAATTCTACAACAGGGAAAAGCCCCCGAAAAAGAAACAGACTCCTAAACCTAGGCGAGGTGTCAAAATTTAAGATGATTTNATCCTCCTGTATGCAGAGTTTCGGGAAAAAACAAAACAGCGGGCGGTCCAAGCACATCAATCATAGAGGAGACAGCACATTCTAGACTGGGAATATAATTAAGTAGAAGATATAAAAATAGGATTTCCCAACCTGGCAAGTGGGAACATAAACCAACTGGCAGAGGAAGGGTAGAGAGGATGGTCCCACTTCCGTGGAGTGACTACAGAGAAACAGAGAAAACAGAAAAAGGCCAGCAATCGGTGAAGGGGTAGAGGGCAGGAGGGAGACGGGAACCTAATTAAGTGTGAGGGAAGGATGAATTTGCCAAGACCTGGGTTTAGCCTCTGGCTAGTGAATTTGGGGGCGAGGATACTGACATGTTTTGTGAAAGATTGATACATGATCGTGTTGAGAGTTGATTGGATAAATTTAGCCACTAACTGAGTTAGTCTCTTTGCTCAACAGAAAACAAAACACAACCACATCTTGGAAACAAATATTTTTCCTTCACTGTCACCACTGGTCAGGAATGGGTATAACTCACTCTCATGTCAATGGCAAGAGACGGGGCAACACCATCTGTTTTTAAAGGCACCTCTGGTCCACACTGTGGAGTGCTTTATTGATGGGATTGAATCGACCGTGTTTCTTCCCTCTCTTATACAAAATTCATTTTAAAAAAATGTCNAGGCCCATGCCTTGCTCTCCTTAAGAGGGTATGTGGTGAAGTGAGAAAGTTTTAAAATAAAATATAGTAAAGTTATTTCCCACTCATTTCTCCACCGTAACAAGTGCGGTTCGGTGGGGGCTGGGGGGTGT
>LZPO01044526.1:171587-184986 GCA_001675575.1 Neotoma lepida | reverse complement strand
ATTTAGACCTGTCCCGTGTGTTGCCCTGTGAATGGAACAAGGCTTTGCGATCTTTAATTAAGGGTGAAAAACTCTTTGAACATCGCCGCATTCATGTGTTCATGTGAGGAAGGCCTAGTGTAACAAAAGAATTTAATCAAACTACAAGCCTAATAAAGACTGCGTTGCCTGAACTAAATGATGTGGCTGCAGCCGGAGCTCTGAGCTTTACATTTAAAAAAGCGGGTCAGAGTGTTCATTCATCTTGATTAGCGATGCCAACCTAATTACTTCTGGAGGAAACAGTAATTAGCTGAGTCTCACCTCATTAATCATGACATTCTTGTAGAAGACTATTTTTATCTGATAAACGGCTGGGATTGGAACAAGGTGTAGATTTGAATTCTGGTTAATTGTACACAGCTCTGCATAGCGTTTTGTGTTTTTAATCGTTTTAACTATTTCCTTGCTGCGGGCCCTGGAGGAGCGTTAGCTACCTACTTACATTCTTGTAGTGAAATTTTTTAAAAATCTGACTTAATGAGAGGGTTGGTTGTTGAACAGATCATAGGTGGCATCCCAGGGACTCCAAGGATAGGATGAAAGTGAAGCTTGGATGCGTAGACCTGGTCATTCAGAGTTGCTGGGACGGATGCAGGTTTCTGTGGAGGATTTGAAATGANTGAGACCATTGTGTAACCCACACAGTGGCTTCCCTATGACCAGTACTGGTCTCAGACATGCAGCACATGCTGTGTGTTAGGCTGGGAATCTTAATACATGAAGTCGGCTCCTTTGTACATGTAACTGGAGCTAACCCTAACACAGGCCATAACTGGAATGCAGCCTTGACTCACTGGTGTCTAGAGTCACTTTGTTCTGCGTGTCCTACTACTTTGCCCTTGTACCAAAGTTTCTAGAATTAAGAAGTCACTCAGAATATCACATTTGTTGCTTCCTTCTGGTTCTTCTCCAGTTTACAAATTCTCCAGTAAATCTCCAAATGAGCACCACTGAATAAAGACAGAACCCTCAAGTTACTGCTTGTAAGGCATGTAGAATGTTTGCCTACAGCAAACCCTGATGTCAGAGGGGACTGTATGAGTCACTCCTGCCCAATGCCAGGTACCTCCTTGGGCTTACATTGCTTATATAAGAAGAGTGCACCCNGAGCCTTCAGGGATGACTCACAATCAGGTTTAAGAGACTGGTGTATAAAATAACGTTAATTGGGCATGGTGAGATGGCTCAGTGGATAATTCACTGTGCAGACCTGGTGACCTGACTTCAGTCCCTGGAACCCACTTAAAAGTGGGAGGAGAGAACTGACTCTACAGAGTTGCCCTCTGACTGTCACACTCACGCTGTGGCAGAAATAACTGCAAAGAGCATGTATATACATACTTCACATGCAGTAATAATAAATAGAAGAAAATCATGCTAATTACAAATGCAATGAAACATGGCTATTTGCATGTATGAAAATAGGGCTCACAAGAATTTTTCTCTGCTACAAAGATGGCAGAAAGCAATACAGTCATCAGTCAATTTAACTATATACAATGTGAAATTATGCCCAGGACATCTGCAGTGGGCTTCATCTTGTGTCTCTGAAGTAGACAGGCCGAGGAAGGTAGCTCACAGAGAGTCATCAGAAAGGGAAGAGTTGAGGGATCATGTGTGTTTGTTGGTTGGCTTTTGAGACAGTCTCATATAGCCTCAGGCTGACCTATGTAGCCAAGGATGGCCTTGAACTCTTGATCTTCCTATCTCTACCTCTTAAGTGCTGGGATGCCTGGGTTGTGTGATCAGTGGATTTGGCCCAAGACAGTAAGATCTATCCTTCTTTACATTAGTGTTGTCCTTGTCTGTGAGATAAAAATTCTTAGGATCTTTCTGTCTCATCCCCTTTCTCCTTGGCAATGTGAGGAGGGTGCGTTCTTTGCCTCAGTAACTCTGTCTAGACATCCATTGGATGGGTTCTCCCCTTTTTGGCATTTATCTTTGTATTGATTTGTTAGGACAGTTAATACACCTCACTTGACTCTTCAGTCCTAGGAACCATTCCCTTCCTCTATGTAACCCTGTGTGTCTGTGCCTGGTGTGACCCTCAGTGTTTTATGCTCATGCTATTCAAACTTTCTGGGCAACTCACTGACATGTGGAAGTTCAACTTGCACATAAGCCATTCCTATGCTCAGTGACATAGCAACATAATACTACTCCACACATGAGAAATGTAACAGGCTTTAGAATAAGTTTTATTAAAAAATTTATTTTATGTATATGTNTGTCTTTGCCTGCATGTATGTATGTACATCACANACATGCAATGCCCACTGAGGCCAGGAGAGGGCNTTGGATCCCCAGGAACTGGAGTTACAGACAGTTGTAAGATGCCATGTGCATGCTTGGAATTGAATTTGGGACCTCTGGGAGAGCGACCAATACTCTTATCCACAGAGCTATCTCTCCAGCCTCCTAGAATTAGCTTCATAATCAACAGCAAAGCCATGGTGCTGTTTGTAAGAACGGCTTAAACTGACATCCCTAGGGCATTCCCATGAACATCACTTTGAAGGGTTGAAACAAGATGTTCCAGTCTTCCTGTGTGTGGCCTGTCACACACACTGTCCTCACATAGATGAGTTTGTCTCCATCACAAAACCTGGAAGCTGTTGAAAGCAATTTACCTGAATCTGTGCAGGGTGCAGAGAGAATGTCTTCACGCTCCTGAAACACTTTTCCTAACTCTCCAGTCCACCGGAAACTGAGCCAACTTAAAGGCCTTGACTGGTGGACTCACTTATGGACTGTGACAGGTTTTATGCCCAGTGCACACTGCCANACTTAACTGTTTATGTTCTCCAACAAGTAACCAGTCTTAGGAAGTACCATGAGGTTCTGGTCCTGCAGCTTCTGATAGCTATCCTGTGGGCATCCATTCACTGACCTTGCCAATTCTCACCTTCCCTGCTGCTACAGACCATATACTGAATACATCAGGCGTTATCCAAAGGTCATGTGACTTTTTCTTTTTTTTCTGAAATCTTTTGCTTATAACCCAAGGGAACAGTTTTGTGAATACATGCAACATTCTGTCATCTTTCCACTATTTTTGAGTTTAAAATATTTTCTTCCTTCAATTTCATCATAGTTTTATACCTCTTATTATGTTATCTTAAGCTTGCTGTTTTTGGCCTAGAAATGATTGCCTAATAATAGCTGGATGGCTATAAAATACCTCAAAACCAGACACAGACATGACAAACAGGTGCTTTCTGAGACGAAGTGACGGTGTGCCCGTCTGTACCAGCTCTTGGTAACAAAGTGGACTGTGTTTTTTTCTTTCTAAAATTGAAATTAAATTTACTTTAATGGATACACAAACACAGAATACCTGTCCTGCTGTCAGAGCTGAGGCTGTTGTGTGCTGAAGGGATTTGGTTGACAGATTATTTTTGCTGAATCTGTTTAATATTATGAAAGCAGCAATAGTTACTGTGGTGGTGTGAGTGAGAATGGCCCCCATAGACCAGGATNTTTGAACACTCGCCCCCAGTTGATGGCGCTGTCTGGGAAGATCTAGGAAGTGTGGCTTTCCTGGAAGAAGTGTGTCACTGGGAGCCAGCATTGAGGTTTCAAAGCCTTCTAGAGTTACTGATTCCTTACGGTCATTGCCAGAGTCCAGGTTAACTGTTTTCTGTGCTGTGCACACATTTCACTTCATAAAGTGATTCATTTAGTTTTCATGGCATCCTGAAGAGATGGATATGTTTTAAAATACATTTATTTATGTGTGTCCGGGGCACATATGTACCACCCTGCACATGTAGTGTTAGAGGACGACTTGGAGAAATCAGTTTCCTCCTCTCATCATGAAGGTCCAAGCTGGTCCTGGGGTCGAACTCAGGGTATCAGGCTTGACAGCAAGTGGCTCAATACATCCTGCTGGCCCCAAGGTAACTGTGGCTTTCATGTCTATTTGATAGATGAGGAGGGAAGTCACTTGGAAAGTGACAGTTGATCTGAGATTTTGAGCACTGTGCTGGCCCCAGAGCTGGCTCTTGACCACTCTGTATGTACAGAGCTCCTGTCATAGCATCTGAACATATAGAAAATTGCAAAGGAAGAAAGTCATGTTGATTCATCACCCCCTTCTTAGATGAGCTGTCATTTGTCGTCAGATGCATATATTTCTACATGTTTTTCTCAGAACAAACTTGCTTTCAGTTTTACTCAGAAAATATTGGGAATATCTTTGCATGTGCGTAGACATATTTACTGTGTCATTTTTACAGACTGCATTGCATTTGAGTATTTTTAGTCATAATTTACTGAAACAATTTGTTTCTCATTAAAAGCAGTGACATGGTGCATCATCCTGGGGAGAAATCGCTGTTCGCACACTTACTGTTTCTTTAGGAGAAGTTCCAGAAGTGGAATTACTGGGTTGAAGAAGAGAATGGATATTTTTAAGGCTTTTTCTTGCCACATTCCTGTCTAGAAATGCTATATCAGTTTCTACTCCCACCGCCAGCATGTGAGATGTCTGTTCTCCCACAACCCAAGCATTGTGAGTCCCCGGCAGTCTTTTCTCCTTAAATGTGCTCCCCACTCCAGAGCCGTGCTTTTTATATGTTGTGCTCTGACAATCTCACCTTCTACTATAGCCTCCTTGATTTCTTTACTTCGCTATACCTTAGCTTTCTCTCTGTAAAAATGAGGAAAGTCAGAGTTGCTTGTCAGAACTTCTGAGGAAGGATGGTTTCCACACATGAGAGGCAGGAAAGTGCTACACAGAGGGCTTACTTCTCTTGTCACTCCTGTTAGTCATGGCTTTCCACCATTGTTTCTATGGTAGATAACCTGNTCTTTTGGTTGTTTTGAAATGTAATGTAATTGTGTGTGATGTAGCCAGTCCATCAAGTTCAATCCATTTATTCACTTTTCTGGTTAGCTTGTTCTATTNCTTTTAAAGAGATGGCTCAGCACTTAAGAACACTTGCTGCTCCTGCAGAGGACTGTGCTTCAGTTCCCAGTACCCACACTGTATGGCTCACAACTCTTTAACTTTAGTTCCCTTTTTCTGGCCTCTGGGAGCACCAGACACAGGTGGTGCACATACATACATACATACATACATACATACATACAAGCACTCACACATAAAATAAAAATAAAAACAAACTAAAATTTGCATTATGATAGGGGAATCATTTTTCTATCTGAAGTATAAAGTTGAAATTTAAAAAACCTATTGTTTAATCTGAAATTATAAATTGAAGATTCTGAGGCTGATCTTGGTTGTTAACTTGACCCACTTGGGAAGAGGAAACTTTGGTTGAGGAATTGCCTCCATTAGATTGGCTTATGTCTTTGGGGGAATTTTCTTGATTGCAAATTGATGTATGAGGGCCAAGCCCACTGTGGGTGGTACCATTCCTAGGCAGATGGGTCTGGGATGCTCCCTCTGGCTTGCTCAGCTACCTTCTCACATATCCCAGAACTTGGGTCCTCTGGAATAGCAGGAAGAAGCCTTAGCTGCTGAACCATCTCTCCAGGTTCTGTCTTTCCTCATCCTATAGTGCACATAGTTTGGAAAAGGCCATCAATTCTTCAAAGAAGTCAATGATGATGATGTTAAAGGCAGAATTAAGGGCTGTGATACCCCACTGGAGACTCCTCTTTTGTGAGGTGCTGTACACTATGTTGTCTTCTTGGAGAGACACAGTGCTTCAAAATGCTGAGACAGATTTACATCTTGTTAACTCCTTTCCCAATATATTTGTGTGTATTCCTTGCACACCTATGAATATCTTGTGGAAGTCTGTTCTTCACAGATACCAATTTGGGAAATACTGTACTCCCCGCGAGGGTAAAGAGAGAGCCTGTCAAATGCCTAGCTGAAATTCAGACACATATGTCCTCAGCATTTTTCTTGTCTCCCGCTCTAGTAATTTTATCAAGAGAGAAAATGAGTTAGGTCTGGCTTGAATTGTTATCACAAATCCATGCTGGCTCCAAATAGATCCAGTTTGATTTTTTTCTCAATTCCTTCCTTGCCCAGAATCAACACAGAACTCTGAGTTTAATTAATGAAACTCACCCTGTCCCATGCCTCATCTTTCAAGTGTGTTAAGTCAATATTAGCTCCTCACTCACTCCTAATACCTTCTCTTCTCCAGGAGCTTCCTTGGCACAAATTCCAGTGAAGTCCAGTCACTTCCTTTTGTGGTCCCTTCTCAGTGGATGTTAAAATGGAATGTACTTNATCAGAACTGAGGCTACCAGTTTTGAGCAGGAGTCACCCAATCTTGGTCTCTTGGTCCACCTCAGAGTTTCATCCTTTCATCTTTGGCTTGCCAGTATCACCCTCACAGGAAATAAACATGTACGCAGTGGTCATCCCAGAATTTCTGTCATTTCTTCACTTTCAGTGGCCCAGGATCGCGTATTTCTTTTTAGTGTTCTTCATTTGCTGAGGCCACACACACAACTGTTTTTTGTCAATTGTTAGTGTGTTTAAAAACTTGGTCTTACTTTTGGATTTTAGCCTACCAGATGCTCTTCCTTCAGGTTCATGACCTTTGTCTGTGGTAATGTGTCTACTTCCTTCTCTTCCTCAGTGGGATTATTTGACAACTATGTGTCAGAATTCTGTCAACCTTCTTTCTCTCTTGAGCTATTTCCTGTTCCAGAGTTCCTAAGAAATCCGTTCAATTGATCTTATTTGAAACCACTTTCCTTAGAACTTGATCTTTCTGTTAGTGGCTACAGCATCTCTTAAATAAACAGTGGATTTTCTCCATCACTGTCTTCCTNCCTTCCTTCTTTTTGTGTTGAGGTTGGAAGCCTGTGCCTTACATAGTCTAGCCAAGTGCTCTACCCTATAACTCCATCCCCAGCCTGAAAGTATTGATTCCTTCTAAACATCTTCCTTTCTTCATCTGCTTTACTCTGTGTGTCTGTCTGTATAATACACGTTCATGTGTGTGTGTGTATAATACACGTTCATGAATGTGTCCAGAAGTCTACATTGAATGTCTTCCTTAATTGTCCTCCATCTCATTTTTTGAAACAGCCTCTTTCACTGAGCATGGAGCTTCCCAATTAGGCTACCCTGGCTGACCAGCAAGCCTAAGATCCACCTGTGTCCCCTAACTTCCCCAGTGTTGGTTGGCATCACGGGCACACTCGACCACACCCAGCTTTTTCCTTCTGGGTCTGGGAATTGAACTTAGGTNCTCACGTTTGCATGGCAAGCACTTTACTAACCGAGCCATTTCCCTAGGCCTGGCTTCACTTCTTAACCCCCACTGGACTCCAGTTTCTCTGTCTAGTTATTAATCAAGTCAAGTTATCAATCTTATCAATAAAAATGGCTGCAATCACCCAGCAAGCATTTGTTCTTGGCAACTTATATTTTATCTTACCACACAGTGCTAGAAAAGTGGGTACTGTGAGGGTGATGCAATTAAAGCAGGCACATAAATAAATAAAATCAATTAAAGTAGGTTTGTTGCAATAATTAGCTTGGTTTACAATAGGGCATTTGGAAGCTCACAGGCCTTCTATGCTTTAGGGCGATACCCATTATTTCCAGCCATAGCTCTTGAGGTATTCTGTAAATATAGCACAAGGAATGAGTTTTACTAATTGATTTTTTGTTATAAATAATGCATTTCTGGAAAACACAATGCATTTGATTTGTGAAATTCATTAATTCTTTCAGTTTTCCTTATTAATCATCCATAGAGTGGTGGTGGCTCATGATTTAGCCAGTGACAAACATAGGTTGTTGGACGCTACCAAGGACAGGTGAAAGGGCTGAGCTGAGCTATCATGAGACACAGGATCCCTCCTACTCGAGGTGTGATGTTGGCTGGACAGGGAGGCTGCTGAGAAAGTACTGTGGCTGAACAAACTTCTCAATCCAGATAAGTAAGAGAGATTGATGTCATTCCAAATTTTGCCACTGAGGTAATAGTCTTTACATTTTCTTNCATCAATCTCTTATTTTGAAATGTCTTTGGCANTGTTGTTAAAATTAGGTGTTTCCCCTTTCTGTCTGTCTGTCTGTCCACTTATTTATCTCCTACTTACAAGTCTACTCAAAACTCCCAAGAAGTATGAGCTATTCCATAATGGTTCACCCTGTTGATATATATCTCACCAGACATTACATTTTTATTGTACTTTTAAATTTGCATGTATGATATATGTTCGTGTGTGTACAGGTACCACAGGCCATGCACATGCATGTGTGTGAAGGCTAGAATTTGAAACCAGGTTTTCCTTTATTGCGCTCTAATTTTTAACATTTTAATTCTATTTCTGCTTATTTTGGAAAATTTAGTGTGTGTGTGTGTGTGTTGTGTGTGTGTGTGTGTGTGTGTGTGTGTGTGCTTACCTGTGTACAGTGCCCTCAGAGGCCAGAAGAGTATGTTTTATTCTCTTGGGGTTGCAGTTACAGGCAGTTGTGACCCTCTTGACTGGGTGGTGGGAACTGGATTCTAGTCCTTGCAAGAGCCGCAGTGAGTGCCTTTCTCAGCCCCTAGAAATAGTTAAGCCTGTCNNTTTGTTGAGCTTTTCAGCCGTCTCATGTATCATGATTCAATCAATCATACAGTCATTTAGACTCAGGATTCTGAAGAGCAGCCCTGGATTCTGCAAGACCNTAAACTCGAAGGATTANAGTCTCATTAGTATTCAAANTTTCATCGTATCTCACAGTAATTCTATAATCTNTGATTTAAAAAAAACCAGTTCTTGATAATGTAAAAGGAATGNGGAAAATTGAGATTAGGCAACAGAAGCCTTCATGCTGCCGACAGCCTCTCCCTCTTCCTAGTGCCCCCAACTGTTCTGGATTGGATCTGGCCTGTCCCTCACAGGCCCATGCGTTAGAGGCTTGGTTCTCCATTNGGCACTGTTGGAGCCTAGNGGAACCTTCAAGAGGTGCGACCTTGTGGGGGTTCGTTGGGTCAGTGGTGACATACCCTCAACCAGGATGGTGAGACTCTGGCTTTCACTTCCTGCCCTCTCCCATCTCCCATGTGCAGCTTTGTCTCTAAAGTAAAAGCAACAGGAATAGAGATTCTGGTTCGGAACCACCCAAACCNAGAGCCACAACCAGCTTTCTTTCCCTACGGGCTGATCACTCCATTCCTTGTTGAGTGACAGGCAGCTGACTGACACACTGACTAGTGTTTCCTCATGTGTTTGCCACAGTTCCTCCTCATGGTGGGAGTACCAGAGAGAAGAGAACCCTTGATAGCATAAGTACTGAATGGAAAAGAAAGGAAGGACAGAACCCAGGCAAGGCAGAGTCACCTGTGAGAGAGGCTAGATGGGTGACTTTGTTCTTTCTAGGACAATTGCAGTGTGACTGAGAGCCTTCCAGTAATGATAAAAGGAAGGTAAACAATCATATATACGTTTAATTTTTTTGGACAGTATATTTTTATCATAGTCTTTTCCCTTCCCCCCTCCTCCCAGCTCCTTCCCCAATCCCCTAAGCACGCAACTTCATGTTTTTTCTCTCTCTCTATTTACGTATATAGAGCAGGAAAAGCTATTTATTTCGAAGAACAAAACTATTTTACCCTAGATTTTCGTTATTTAACCAGATTTTAAAATTGGCTATTTTATTGGTGTGTAATTATCCAACTTGTAGTTAATAATGTAATTTCTAGAAGTAATTGAGTTAGGAATAATTTAGCAATACCTACAAATAAAAAGAGCCCATTAAGTGTGAGGCATGTCACAAACATTTTTTTCTAGTCTTTGTATCACAGAGGGCATGGGANATTTTTATGTACACACGTTGACATCAGAAAATTAGAGCTGTGGATAATTGGAACAGTGTTTTCTTAGGCTCAGTTCCCTCAGTGATGAAATAGAAAAGAAAAGAAAAAGAAAACTAAATTTCAGAGGCATCAGGAACTTTCCTAATGTCACATAGTCGGAAAGGTTCAAGTTTAAATGCATCCTCTGTTTCCTTCAAAGCCTACCTCCTTTCCCTTCAATGTTGTGTCTCTTTGTAACTGAGAGCTCCGCCACTCTGCCCGTCTTTGGGCTTTTGGTTCAACCTAGGTGTGGTGCCGTCGATGTATTATTTTAATTCCCCAGGGAAGGTTTTGACTTCATTGGATTTTCAAGTGCCTAGAACTAGAGGTACCCAGTATTTTAAGAAAAAAAAAAATGCCACTGCGCTTAGGAAGTTTGATCATTGGAGTAAAATGCTTTTGGGTGTTCTTTGGAAAGCAACTGCAAAGCAATTAACTTTGACTGGGAAAGAAGAAGACAAGCAGGTGGTAAAAATAGATTTGAAAAAAAAAAGCCTCATAAAAGAACATCGCAATATCAAGGGATTCCCGAGACGGCTCCGGGGTGTTTAGAAGAGATAGATGGGTCTATTTTCAATCACACCCGACTTCTCTTCTCTTTGTGTGTGAGCTTCTGGGGGTACAGACATATTCTTTTTTCATCTTGGGACACCCAGGGCTTGTACAGGTATTCAAACAGGTTTGAATGCTTGTACCAAACATTTAATAGATGCTTCTGAGATAATCAGTTCAAAGGCCAGTTGTACTAAGAATAGGAAGATGTCAAAATTTTCTTTTGTATGTTCGTGAGCATGTGTGTGGGCGTACATGTTCCTGGGTGCACATGTGTGTGGAGGTCAGAAGACAACCTTGGGTGCCATTCTTCACTCTTCTACCTTTCTTTTTGAGATGGGGGGGTCTCTCATTGGCATGGAATTTATCGAGTAAGTGAGGCTGTCTGGCCAGTGAACCCCAGGGATCTGCTTGTCTCTTCCTTCCCAGCACTGGGACTATAAAAGCATACCCCAGTGCCCAGCTTTTATAAAATCTGGGGTCTGGGGATCAAATTCAGGATCTTGTAAGGCAAGCACTTTACTGACTGAGCTTTCTGGCCAGCCCCAGGACACAGAAATGTGATTTTTTTTTTTGTATAAAGTGAAATAAGGTTTTGCTTCTAGAATCAGTGGCCATGTCATTTGTGGGCCCAATGCTCCTCCATCCTGTTTACTTCGAGTGGCAGAAGATGTCAGAGCTAGCATTTGCAGTTTATNGGACAACACCAAACCTAATCTTGAGTGCCACTGCAGNTGCTCTCTGGGGCTGTTTCAGCATCAGAAGGCATCTGGTACATTCTACAGAACTGTGCAGTAAGATGACATAGGACTCTAAAAAAGATCTCCTAATTACACATCAGTTGAGACTGTGCAAGTGGCTTCCACAGTAGGAATCCCAACAGGAATGCCACGCCCCAACCAGTTCAACCAGCAACCAGGATCTAGCAAATCAGTAGCCTTGAGGCAAGTGAGGGAGGCAGCTGCATCTGTTTGGAAGACACTTGAGAGACACAGGTGTGCAGAAGCCTCCTTCCCAAACAGCAGAGTGTGGAACACAGAGCTAGGATCTGCCAGAGGGAGCAGCTTGCTNGTGTAGTTGGTGGTCCTCAGTTCTCTATAGGAAACCTGTGATGGTCCTATGGCATCCTATAGTGAAGGCACTGAACACAGCAGTCCTCACACTTGAAGGCCTTGGCTGGGAAGTCACTACCTGGACTAACATGCATTTTGTGAAATGGAAAAATTTCAAACAGGTTACTGTGAAGGAATACAATTCCTCCATTACACAGTCCATGGAAATATTTGAGAGTCACCTCTTTGCATCTAGAAGNTGGTTTCACAGGCCACTGGTTTTCAAACTTTGATGGACACCAGAATGACCAGGGAAACTTAGTAAAAGTGTACAGGTAGTGCTCTCTCTTACTGCTGCTCTGGCCATTACTGGTTTCCCAGGTGATTGCAGGATCTAACCAAGTTGGAGAGCCAACATCCCAGGTGATGGAATGGGGTGCTTTTCTTTCTGCATCCTTGGCATTTAAACATACCCTTTCTGTTCTACATACTGAGCCCCACCCCTGCTGATCCTTTTCGATCTGACCTTGTCCTGACTCTCTGGCACATGCCATCTCTGATCTATCAATGTGCCTTTCAGAGCCTAGCTCTTTCCTGTATCCTCACATCTGTCTGCTGGACCACGGAGAATCCTCCAATACAAAGAAAGAGGCATGGGAAGCAGTCAGGAATTCCACACATTTATTTATGCACTGTGTTGATCAGAAAGCAATTTCAAACTTCTCTTTGTTTTACAACTTTATCAAATGTGATGAAATTAATACAATTCATTAAAATACAGTTTTAATTCCAGATNGAAATCAGTTTATTAGCAATTGGCTCATAGTCAGTAGGTTCTTTATCAGTCTGTGTAATCTGTCACAATCAAGGGAATTAAAGACAACAGGTGGGCAAGTACCAAAAGGGAAGATGGAAGTGTGTTTCTACANTGACATCCATCATCACTCTGTAACTGGTGCTTGGGTTCTGGGTGCAGGTTTCCAGGTTCTTGGCCTCTTACTCAAAGGGTTGAAAAGAAGGGCTCCCTATAAAGAACTCAAGAAACTAGACAGCAAAATAATGAACAATCCAATTAAAAAAGTGGGCTACAGAACTAAACAGAATTCTCAAAAGAAGAATCTCAAATGGCCAAAAGACATTTAAGTAATTGATCAAAATCCTTAGCCATCAGGGAAATGCAAATCAAAAACGACTCTGAGATACCATCTTACACCTGTCAGAATGGCTAAGATCAAAAACATTGATGACAGCTTATGTAGGAGAGGATGTGGAATAAGGGGAACACTCTTCCACTGTTGGTGGGAGTGCAAACTTATACAGCCACTTTGGAAATCAGTATGGCAGTTTCTCAGAAAATTGGGAATCAATCTTCCTCAAGACCCAGTTATACCACTCTTGGGCATATAACCAAGGAATACCACAAGGACATGTGCTCAACTATGTTCATAGCAGCATTGTTCGAAATTGCCAGAACCTGGAAACAACCTAAGATGCCCATCAACTGAAGAATGGATTAAGAAAATGTGGTACATATACACAATGGAGTACTACTCAGCAGAGAAAAACAATGACCATATGAAATTTGCAGGCAAATGGATGGAACTAGAAAATATCATCCTGAGTGAGGTAACCCAGACTCAGAAGGACAAACATGGTATGTACTCACTCATAAGTAGATACTAGATGTAAAGCAAAGGATAACCAGGCTACAACGCACAACTCCAGAGAAGCTAACTAACAAGGAAGACCCAAAGAGGGAAGCATGGATAGCCCTGGGAAGGGGAAATAGATGAGATCTCCATGAGTAAACTGGGGATGAGGGGTGGGCAATGGAGGGTAGGGGATGGGGGATGAGAACATAAGGGAACTGGATGGTTGAGCTGGAACAGGGATGGAGTGGAAGAGCAGTGAAAGAGATACCATGATAGAGGGAGACATCATAGGGATAGAGAGAAACTGGGTGCT
>LZPO01044526.1:135758-148808 GCA_001675575.1 Neotoma lepida | reverse complement strand
CCTTCCTTCTTCCCTCTCTCCCTCCCTCCCTCTCTCCCTCCTTCCTTTCCATTTTGTGTACTGAGACTTGAACACACAGCCTCTCCCTAGGCAAGCAGCAAGCTCTCCTTCCACCTAAGCTTCACCTATAGTCCTTTAGGTTTTTATTGAAAACAGGGTCTTACTAAGTTACTTAGACTGACCCTTCTCCTGCCTCAGCCTCCTGGATAGCTAAAATTACAGACCGATGTCCCAAGGCCAAGCCTGGGTAATTTTTCTTAATACAGCACTCTTGAGGAGGGGATGAGAGTTATAAGGCAGTTTTGTCCATCCTTGCCCACCCCCATCCTGATCTTGTGCTTATGAACCTATGGATTTGTGGATCATAATTTTGTATTTTGTTAAAGTAAAATCCCTATGACTCAAAGAAAAAAAATCCACCATTTTTTTCTTAGAACTCCCAGTCAGAAAACGTGAAAGCCGGTGGGGGAACTTCTGAGGCCACAGAATTGTTGAACTTCATCTAGCTTTAAATTTTTATTTTAACATTTTTGGATTTATATTTTCCTGAGACAAGCTGCTGCAATTTGGTATTGGTTGATTAAACTAAATGTTCCTGAGTGCAGTCTGTGACTCATTCCTAGATGGCTTTGTCAGAGGGCCATTGACTAATTGTCTGAGTCACACTTTCAATGTTTGTTTGTTTAGAGACAGCCTATTGGATGCTAAGTCACAATGCAGTCTAGCACTGAATTAACCTGGACCTCCCTAGCAAGTGAATTCAGCAATGGGTGATTTGATGGCATTCAAACCCAACCTGTTCTTCTTCTGGAAGCTTTAGAGGGAATTGGTGCTGTGTCTTGTTCAGATTCCAGAGGCTGACTGCGCCCCCTGGCTCATGGCCACCTCATGTCTGCTTCTGTCATTAACTCTGACCTCAGGCTTCTGTCTTCATGAATTCTCATGATGCCATTGGGCCTACCCAGATTGTAAAGTCCTCATCTCAAAGCTCTTAGCTATCATGGCTACGGAGTGTCTTTGCCATGTAAAGTGAGGTATTCACATGGCTGGGGATTAAGATATCTGCCGTCACAAATGTAAACATAAATGTCAACATGTAAAATGTATCCTAACCCTATTGCTGCAAGGGTAAGCATTAGAATTTTAGCTGTGCCCCTTTCACTACTTAAAGTAAGACTGTTCTCTCTCCTCCTGAGCTCTCTCCAGCCCCTAAAGCACTTTTACAGACCAGCTATTTTGAAGTCTCTATAGCATTTCATTATATCGATTGAAAATAATTGAACCAACCTGCTATTGATAAATATTTATAATATTCTAAATTATTTGTTATTTGGTGCATTCCTTGGTTTTTGAGATAGGGTCTGGCTACAAAGCCCAGGCTGTCTGTAAACTCTCTATCCCTTTGCCTCAGCTTCTGGAGTGGGACTTCAGGGCATGGACTAATATGCTTGGAAGTCCCAATATATCCCTCCCCTTTAAAAAGATTCTTGAGGATCTCATGCATCTAGGCTGGCCTCACGTTCACTGTGTAGCCAAGCATGACCTTGCGTATCTGATCCTCCTCCTTCCTCCACTTTGCAAGTGCTGGGATATGTACCACCAAGGCAGATCTATGCAGTGCTGGGTACCAAACTTGGGGCTTTGTACATCCCAGGCAAGCACTCTACAAACTGAACTACATCCCCAACACACTTTTCTTAGATTTATTTATTTTATTTTATATATGTGAGTGCCTGCATGGATTTCTGAGCATCATGTGCATATAGCACCCACGAAGGTAAGAAGGTGGTAACGGATTTCCTGAAACTAGTACTATGGATGATTGTGGGTGCTGGAAACCAAACCTGGGTCCTTTGCAAGAGCTCTTAGCCACTGAACCATCTCTCCAGCTTCCCTAATAATACTGTTTAAATCTACTTCTGTCACCAGGAGAGTTGAAGTCACAAACGTTTTCCATAAAATCTCTTATCCAAGTAGTAATCAGGTCAGAACCTGCTTTACTTCTGAGGTCAGAAGTCAGAGGTCAGAGGTCAGATGTCAGGCTCACCGATCATAGGATGGTATTCCCCCAAATACTCTTAACTGTCTTGAGTGCTATGTCTTAGATGTATAAAAGACCTCACCAACTTTGAGGAATTTCATTACAAATACATGCTATGGCCGATTTTACTCACTGAGCAAACAGGCAATAAACATGTATTAAGTCTTGTTGACACCTCTTAAGACTAAAACATCTTTTTGTCATGGGCATGGAGCCTGTTCTTTCCAAGGGCTCTGCTTCCTCTTTTGAAAATGAGCATTAGCAGGTGCTCCCAGGGTCTCCTTCCCCTCCTTCCATGACGTCATTCTCTCTGCCTGCCTCCATGGATCTGGAGAATCAAAGACCCCTGAGCTGGTGGCTGGCTCTTTACATGTCCCTGCCACTTCTGGAAACTCTTTTCTAATCTCCTGCAAACTCTACTATAAATATAATTAAATGGATATGATCAAAAATCTGCACAATATATTTCTAGATTCTAGCAATCCTTGGTTCAGCAGTATAGCTGATTAGGCTCAGGGGAAGCTATAGCCAAAATCAGCCATTCTTTCAAAATTTATTTTTGTATTTTTGAGACAGGGCTGCACTTTGTAGCCCAGGCTGACCTCAGAATCAATACATAGCCCAGATTGGTTTGAACTCATAGAAATTCTCCTGCCCCAGCCTCTTGAATGCTGAGATTACAGGCGTGACTCACTGTACCTGTCTTAATAGTTATTCTTTCATGGAATGATTTTCTTATGAATGATTGTACTTTTGCAACTAAACAAAGATGGAACATAGAATTTAGATCTCATTATGGAGTTCCAGAATTTTACATCTCTATCTATGTCTGCCTGTCTATCTATCCATCTACACATATGTACACATATATGTGAACTTCCTAATGTTATTCTGTGAGGTTGTTAATAACAGAAATGTAGAAATGTTGAAATGTAATTTCTTAAATTTTTAAATCACGGTTTATTTTGTGTGTGAGATTCTGTGTATGTGTGAAGGTCAAAGGACAATTTGCTTCCACTATGTGAGTGCCAGGGATCTCGCTGAGGCCACCAGGCTGGTGGGCAAGTGCCTTTACCTGTATTCACTGAGCCATCTCATTGGCTCATGAAGTGTCCTGTTGTCTCTTAATGAGGCAGAGTACTGGGGAACAGAAATCACAGAAAACTAGAGGAAGTTTCAGAAATAAAATGAAACCCCAAACCAATAANCAGTCAACCAAACACCACAACACCTTTTAATCAATGTTTGATTTTTCAGCTGTGATGGCTGCCTTCTCTATCAAACTTTTCATAAGAACTGTTGATGTGTCCAAGTGGTTTGGATCAAAGTCCATTTCTGTCCACATCTGTCCAGCTCCTTTAACAGAAAGCTCAGTTGTACCATGACTGATGAGGAAGTGAGGCCAGGAGCCTAGGAAGGTAGAACATAGCACTTCTGAGTAGCTAAGAGTGTTTAAAACATCGTTTTGATAGATAACTGCAGACTAACTTGTGAAAGTCAAACAAAGAATCACGATACTTTTTTTTTTAATAACCACAAAATCTGCATTGCAATGTATAAATACGCGTTTCATATGGTCTACCTTTAAATGGTATTCGAAACAGCACGGCCTTGTTACTTAAACTGAATCAACACAGCTGTCTTCTTGTTACTTCTTTGCATTTTTAGGAAAAGATACTTTTCTGAGTCAGAAGTTTTAGCCCTTGAAGGTTGTCTGACCAGACTGTAGGTATTTACTGTGAAAAATTTCGTCATTCTATCTAATTGAACTCCCAAGACATTTGAAGAAGTTCACAACTAGTTTCTTGGAACCGTACAACTGGGTGGGATTCAGCCTAATTATTCCATTCATGTTCGTGCAGGATGTTTCACTTTTGTGCTCCATGAGTTACTAGTTTGATTTTTTTTTTTATACAAGGCAGCAGTACCCAGCTCAGTGACCCATGTTGCAAGGCTCAGAAAAGGGGTAGTGGGCTGGGAGTTGACTCAGCTGGTAAAGAGCTTGCTGTGCATGAAGACCTGATCCTCGATCCCCAACATCCTTGTAAAACTCCAGTGCTGTGAGGATGGAGACAAGTGGATCCTCGGAGCTTGCTGGCCAGTCAGCCTGGTTGAGTTCAGCTCTAGATTCCTTGTGAGATGCTGTCTCACAAAATATGGGGTGTGTGTGTGTGTGTGACTGGGGAAGACATCTGATGTCAGCCTGGTGTTCCTACCTTCACACACACACACACACACACACACACACAATCAAATAAAAATTATTTGTTGAAAATGATAAAAAGGTACTGTGAGGTTAGAAGTGGTAGTTACCAAGGGACTTGTGTTAGTGTTTTTAATAACAATTTCTGGTTCCCCCTAGCAAATGGCAGTCTAATATTTCTAGGAGCCAGTCTCCATTCACAAATCCAAATTCCCTTTCTTCCTGTTTTGCTCAGGTTCTGTCACCGTCTTGAGCATGCTCCCTTGTGCTTATTCTAAGCTGGTTCTTCAGTGGCTGAGTGATCCCTCCTTACGGATGATATGTCTGAGAAATCTCACACCATGGAACCTCATTTGGGATTAGAGATTTGCAGATGTAGTTAAGGGTCTCTGAAGCACATTATGATGGTTAATTTGATTGTCAATTTGAAAGGACCTAGAATTACTTAGGAGATAAACTTCTGGGCATTTCTGTGAGGAAGTTTCTAGATAGAGTTAACTGAGGCTGGAAGAGTCAGTCTAGTGTGGGTGTGTAGAATTTTAGGAAACGTTGCTAAAAATGTCTCCTGGGAACCCAGTCTTCCCCTTAAAATGTGAATGAAGTCCTCTTTCTTAGGTGGTCAACCAACTCTCTTCACAAGTTTCCTTGTTCATCACTCGGCTGTTCATGAGCACAGGAGGTTTTGCTCACTGACCTCCAGTGCCTGGCTTCCTTGGTTTGTCCCTTCATGCCTCAGTTGCAAATGTGGCTACATTCCCTTCTTTGGAGGAGTAATGACAGCGCACTTCTTGAGCAGTCTGGCTGAGTAATCTTGAGAGACTTGAGGACACGTCTCTTAGATCAGTACTTCAGCTGCTAAAGAAGAGGTCACTGAACAACAAGAGACATGAAGGAATGTCCATGTAGCATGTGGTGATAAGAGGAAGAAAGTAGAGGTGATGGTAGATATTTGAGGTACATACTCTTCTAGTAATTATTTATAGATATTTTATAGAACTAATGAGACCCTGCTAAAATTCTATTTTGAAAGAGGGTCTCATTATTTAGCCTGGCTGTCCTGGAACTCCCTATGTAAACCAGGCTGGCTTCAGACTCTGAGATTGGCCTGATTCTGCTTCCCAAGTGCTGAGACTAAAGGTGTGTACCACTAAACCTGGTGAGAGTGAACTCTTTCTACACAAGCTCTAAGGGTGTTCCTCTCGACTGCTTAATTTTTTCCTTCAAGACAGGAACAATATTTAGCAAACATACAAAGCTCACAACACACTAAGCACAATTCTGTGTGCTCTGTAAATAACTCACTTAGTTGCCAGGCGAACCTGTAACTGGGTGTTGTCACTGTCTCCATCATACTGAGCTGTGGAGTCTTCAAACACNTTCCGAATTCACAAGGCTGGAAACTGATGAGTTAGGTCGGGCATGAAGTTATGGCTGCTGAACTCAATGCAAGATACTCAATACACCCAGTTAATTTGAACCTCAGGCAAAATCACATTTAAGTGTAAGCATGGCCTGCATTTTTATTGCTAACTCTGTCAGCTACATACCCAGACTTGTTTACCCCTTAATATATACAATCTCTTTATTTAAAAAAATCTCTGTAAGGGCAGAGTAAGAAATAAAATTCGGATTATCTTTTGTGTCTGATGTGTTAGTGTCCTGGACCTAAGGTTTGGAAGTGCTGCAGTGTGCTTCCTGCTCAAACACAGGATCCCATTGTGTATTATCCTGTGAGTAACTTGTACCACACTGAGCTATACCTCTCCCCCTATTTATTGTAAGAGATCAATTACGCAATCCACGTGTGACTGCAGTTCCTCAAGCCCGGCCTAGAGGCACCCAGGGTCCCCACATCCAGGGTCCCCACATCCAGCCTTTAATGTCAACTTGACTTTCACTGACACTTAATAATCACTCGTTATTCCTTTTCAAGCTCTAATTTAATTAAAATATATGTTTATACCATGAGTATTGTTTCTAATTTTTTCAACTTCCCAATATAAATAGCTTTTTTATGTAGATAATTAAAGCCATCTGCTTCGTGGTGGCTCCGTTATGCTCTCTGCAGCTCCCCCTCNCTTGGGGAATTAAAACACAGGAAAGCTTTACTTCCACAGGGGTAAGGCTACCAAAATGCTCGTGACAGTGTGGCTCCTCAAAGAGAATTGAAGACTATTAAATATTATTGGAAAATTTGCTTTCAGTTAACTCAACAGCCTAAAGAGCTCTCTGTTTTTCTAAGGTAAGTGTGTTTAAGGGTTTATGCAATGAAGAATTCTGTCGGAGTAAATAAAGATTCTAATAAAATCTAGCATTTAAACAAAAGCTCTCATATTTCTTTATAAGGATTCCTCCAGGAAAATTTCTTGGATACTTTATCTTTAGAAAGGGAGGGAAACTTGGTGACCTCACATGGAGTAAACTCACCGAAGTAGTTGAATAATAAATAAGGCAAGGTCACTCGAACAGAAAGCCAAGAGTAAGGCCAGGATTAGCCTCACCTCGAGTGCTTGCTGTCTCCACCCTCACCAGGCCTTACCTTCTCTTCTGGGTCTTGAAAATGGTGTCTAAAAGAAAGCCCAGTAGTGCTTGTAATTATGTCAAATCCTTGCGGTTACCAATTCCAGGTGGAAACATACTTCCGTAAAACTCAGAGGCAGAGTGTGGTGGCTCTTGTCTATAGTATTGGTATTTGTTGAGTAGCAGGATTGTTATAAGTTCTAAGCCAGTGAGGATGTAGAAAACATCCCTCAGTCTCAGTGAAGCCAGGCACGATGGTGCACATCTGTTTGTTCTCTCTCTCTCTACCTCTGGCTGTCTTGGAACACACTGTGTAGACTAGGCTGGGAGATCCACCATCCTCAGGCTTCTGAGTGCTGGGATTAAAGGTGTGTGCCACTATGCCCAGCAGTACCTCTGCAATCTTAGCATTAGGGATACTGAAGAAAGAGGGTTGGTGGTTCAAAGCCAGCCTGAGCTGCATGGTGAGCCCCTGTCTCAAATGAAAATCATCAGAAAACTCACAGATTTGCCATCATGGAAATGTATCAATGCCCACGATATTCACTAAAAGGAGATCAGCATGTCCGGATGAATGCTGCAGTCTGGAAAGTGAACTGTGCCTCTAAAATGTTCCTTTCTGCATGCCAGTACATCTGACACAACAAGGAGCGTGCTGCTGATGGTCTTTACTCAGCACTTTTTAGAGAACACTCATTTGAAAAGAGAAATGATATTTGATTCATAGGAAAGTGATACTGGACAGACAAAGTGGGATTCCCTCTTGGGGTTCTTAATGTCCTTAATAAAACAATTTAAGAATAGACTCAAAAGGAGCCAAGGATAACTTTATTAGGGTTTAAAAGAAAACACAAGGGCAGGTAAGCTGGAAACCTTAGCAGATGCTCAGAGGAGGTGAATGGAAAGGAGGAGAAAAAAAGCCATTTTGTTTGAATGGGAATGTAGGTTAGCTACATGGTGGTAGCAGCTATTATTGCTGTCTCTTATACACATCTAGATGTGTATAAGAGACAGGGAGAGGAGAGAGGGAGAGTAAAGAGACCCAGAGTGGTAGGTAAAGCATGCTTAGAATAAAAAAGAAGAAAAGGAAAAGTTAAAGTTTCCTGAATAATTGGGAAAAGTGTTTAGATTTATTAAGTGACACGGCTGCCACTCTGTCAGTCACTGAGCTAGGGCTGGGAGTTTTGGTAAGCACACTATCTCATTAAAGGGATAATTTCTCCACCTTTGTCTTTAGCATGGCTTAAGGTAAAACTGCCTTTCTAAGGTGGTCCCACCTGATTAGGGTGGTCCCTTGACCAGATAATTGACCAGCCCAAATGGAATGATAGGTGTCTGACCCAGGCCAGATATTTCGTCCTCTTGACCAGAAGGAACTAATTTTCTCTTAATGGGCCTTTACTGCTGCTGCATCAAAAGCATGAAGAAACCTTGAAGTCTACTCAAGAAAAGAGTCAAATGATATCCCAGTAATTGCTAGTAAAGTTTGTTGTTGGCATAATTACCAAAGGTTTACTGTGATGTCTAAATGCTTATAGCTATTATTTGTGGCTCACAAGAAATATGTTTTTATTTGAATTAAACCTTGAGGATTATATTGTACCTGTTAGATTAATTTTTCCAATTTTTGTTATCATATATTGTAAGATGAATATTAAATGGTCTTATTAATAAAAAACTCAGTGCCAGCTATTGGGGTAAATTCTGAATAATCAGAGAGACAGAACAAGCCACAGCCAACCTCACCTTGCCAACTCCTCAGCTGATCATGTTTCCTCAGACTGCAGGCTTCTGAGTCCTCATCCAAATGGATCTCAGCTGAACTGCTGCTCAAAGCCTGAAAGCTTAAGAGGCCTCTAGTTCCTGGTTCTCACGCCTTATATACCTTTCTGCTTCCTGCCATTACTTCCTGGGATTAAAAGCATGTGTCTTTCCTAAGCTAGACATGAAATCTCAAGTCCTGGGACTAAAGGTGTGTGCCACCATACCTGCCTTTGTTTCCAGTGTGGCCTTGAATTCACAGAGATCCAGATGGATCTCTACCTCTGGAATGTTAGGATTAAAGTCGTGTGTGCCACCATGTCACCATAATAAGTTTTATTAGGATACACAATATTTTGGAGGACACAATACAATCACCACAATATATTATAAATAATAGTGGGTGGCATAGCATCTTCATACATAAGTGTAAAGTTCTGTGATCACATTGAGCCTTCTGTGGCTTCCCAAGATTAAATGTGTTCAAGCCTGTGTAAGGTTGTCCTTTGCTGCCCACATGTCCATTGAGAAAATTTCAAAGGGTTCTAGTTTGTTTTATGTGTGACCTCACAAGTGGACAGTCTTTTAGGAATCTTTCTCAGACATTTCTTCAGCTTATATCACTTTATTTTTTGAGAAAGTATTTTACCTTGAACCTGGAGGTCACTGATTTGGCTATACCACTGGCCATCATGCCCTAGGGATCCACCTACCTCTCTGCTCGCAGTTCTGGGATTATAGGCATGTACTGTTGTACCTGGTGTTTCCCATGGGGTCTTTAGGTCCGTATGTTTGTAAAGGCTGAGCTATTTGAGAGTTCCTGAGAAAGATTGTAGATTTTAGCAAACTAGTCCAATCTGACTGGTGGCCAGCGGCTTAGGAGAGCCCAACCCAAACAGGTGGCACATGTATGTGTCAACTCTTAGTGAAACTTTTTAACACAAAGGAAAATGAATAAAAGAGAATCAANAAAGCGGATTTATTATTTCTAAAAAAGTTATAGAAAATAGAATGAGAAAATAAGTCACATTTTAAAAATGCATTGAGTGAAGAAGACCATGTTATACAACACCTATGTTATTTGGTTCAAGTCTTTCAAAGCGATTAAATTAGTTACTATAAATTTTCTTAAATGATTAGTAGCCTACTTGCTGAAGATACTTACAAAATTTACTAGTTAAGTCTACAGGGCAAGANATTAATTGTTTTTGTTGTTGTTTCTGGGGACTGATGTCCTAAGGCTTGCGTTCGGCAAATGTGGTCTACCACGGAGCTGTNATGTGGCTCCAGGACAGTCAAGCTTTATAAAACCTTGCTTTCCTTGGGGATGATGAAGCTCACAGGATTATATTTTCCTTGGTGGACATTACAGGTCCTCTGTAGAGGTCAGTGTCTGCCTTACAGTCCCNTCTGACCCAGGCTAGTCTGACATATGACATAATTATAGTTTTTGTTATATATTTTTATTTTGTAGTTTGTATTTAAAGAAACAAATTTGTTTTAAATTCTTTGTGGTATCATGGAAAGATACATGTTTAATCATATTTAAAATGGAAGGGAGCTAAAAAATCTCTCCTTTTCATTTATTAGTTAAAATTTCAAATTAATTGTTGTCATAGTTAGTTTTTGTCAACTTGACACAAACCTAGACATACCTAGGAAGAGGGAACCTCAATTGAAGAATTGCCTTCATCAGCTTGGGTATGTCTGTGGTGCATTTTAATGATTGCTGATTGATGACCACTATGGGTGGTGCCATCTCTAGGCAGGTAGATCTGGGCTGTCTGTCTGTCTGTCTGTCTGTCTGTCTGTCCGTCTATCATCTCTCATCTCTCTATCAATCATCTATCTATGTATCTATGTATCTATCTATCTGAACAAGTCAGAGGGAAGGAGCCAGTAAGCAGTGGACCACCTTTGTGGTCTCTACTCAGTTTCTGTCTTCAGATTCCTGCCTTGAGCTCCTGCCCTGCTTTTCCCAGTGGTGGACTGTGACCTGTAAGCCAGATTAAAACCTTTCCTCCCCAAGTTGCTTTTTGTCATGGTGTTTATCATAGTAACAGAGAAGCAAACTACAACAGCAGCTTAATTTATGCTCCATTTGATTACTGAATGGAGATAATGTGCATAGTTCAGCCAAAATGAAAGCAATGGCCTGATATCTGAGTAAGGTCATGCATCATGGAAGAACTGGGTGAAATGAGGACATCCATTCTTCTTAATTCTTTGAGTGACATTCTCTGGGGACATGGAGTCCTCATTTTTACATCTATGAAACAGAGGCAGAGAGGACCCAGAGCCTTTCAAATTCTTCTACCTTGAAACCTCTATAACCTTTGTGCCTCAGAGCTGTGTTTTTTTCTCTCTGGCATGGCATTATTAACTACGTGTATATAACTACGTGTATATAACTACGTGGCCAGAAAAAGAATGAAGAGTCTTGAGTGGTCATAGATGGAATGATGGAATTTGTAGTTTAGTTTAATTGAGAAGCCCATCTTGCTTTTTCTGACTCTGTAGTAAGGATACTTATGAACTTTTAATTTATTTCTCTTTTTCTTTTCTCTTCAACAAAAGTAATTTAAGTACTACACAAGAGTGAAGACGATGACAGCAGCCTGGGCATTAACATTTGAATACTTTCCAGTTTTATGTCTTATTAAGCNGTAGTGTAAGTAATATGCACATATTTCAATAAAATACATGAAAAACTTTGCACATTGTTAAGACAGTTTCTCACAGTGTGTTTTGTCAATTCTGTAAGTCTGTGAGAATCTGGCAAACTGTCAGAAAGTAGGGTTAATATGGGAAGACACTGAAAAGGAAGAATATCTGATTAGGTGATGGGAGGGACTGTGAATGTTTAATGAATATGTTAAAATAAATTACCAAGTGCACCGGGGTTGTTTCCATTGNACACATATAGCACAGGATTCTTATGCTTGCATTTTACATTTCAAGAAGCAGAAATACATACATGCAGACATACATATATATGGTATTACATTTATATGAAACAAGCATATTAACATCCATTGTGAAAGATATCTGATTGCAGAACATCTAGGTTAAAATTGCTTTTTAAGTTTAACATTAGGTATAGTGTAAAGAGATGTCAAACAATTCCCATTTCAAGATGGAACATTAGATGGAAGATTGTTCTATGACACGTGTGAGTCTTCTATACACAGGGAAAGAGATTTATGTAGGGTAAAAGTAGCTAAATGGGTTTTGCTGATGTGAATCACTTTTCTTCAATAGTGAGCAGGTGAGTGAGCTCTACAGAAGACCGTGCATGTGTGCATTATGAAAGAGCTTGTCCTGGGTATGTCAGAGTACAGAGAGATCATAATTATACATAACTCATAATTCTACAGTTCATCTTCTGATGTCAGGCAAATTNAGCTCTGTATTTGATTCATGGACATTCAAGAAGTGTCCTATGAAATACTTGTAAAACTTGTTTTTTTCTCACTATAGCATGGGCTGGCTATTGACACCTGACTTGGTAATGTGGAAGCAACAGTTAAGCATGTTGGTTAGTATTGACTGTCACTTGACAGGATCTGGATTCACCATGGAAACAAGTCTCTGGGCTTATCTGGGAAACATTATCTAGAGTAGGTTGACTGAGGAAGAATCTCTCTAAATGTGGGCAGCACCATTCCATGGTCTGGGTCCTTGGACTGCGTAAGGAGAAAGCTGAGCCAGCCTTCCTTCTCTTTCCTGACTGAGCATTCACTGTGGCCGGCTGCCATAGGCTTCTGCTGCCATGACTTCTCTGCTGTGATGGACTGTGCCCTCAAATTGTGAGTCCAAATCAACCCTGCCGTACATTGTTTTTGTCAGGAATTTTACCACAGCAGGAAAGAGAACTAATGCAGTAAGTACATTAAATGGACTTCCCATAGATCCTGGCCCGTAGGATGGCTCAGTGAATGTTAGCCACATATAATGTTTGCCTTCCTCATTAAAGTGGACATTGGAAGAATGTGGATTTGGTTTAGATAAGATACTGTTATTTCAGATCTTACTATGTCATTTTCCTACCTGTAAATCAAGGGAGCCTTTCTTCAAAGACAAGAACTTCTGCTTGCATTAAAGGGATGGATCAAAGGGGCTGTGTTTATTTAGAAATAATTATGCCATGGAAGCCACAGCACCATGATTGAGTGTCCGTGTTGCTAGCTGTGTTTGAAAGCTAATGATTGCCTTTTCCACAAAGTGTGTAAATTAATCAATAGCTTTAATTGCTAGGTAACTAGGGACAGCAATGATGAATAATACCTACTTGTTTTTCTATGTTTAATTATTTCTGGAGAAAGCCATATGAATATAACTTGGCCTTGAGAAACACATGTTCATACTTGCATAGGATAATTGTTTTGTATTTAGGTCTTCAAAAAATAACCCTTTGCCTAACCTGATCATTCTCTTACAAGCACAAATTGAGTTCCTCTTCTCACCTCCCATAATTGTCAAGTTATTTGAAGAAGAAATACCATCCCATCAATAGCTAAATCTT
>LZPO01044526.1:105717-117503 GCA_001675575.1 Neotoma lepida | reverse complement strand
GTTCCCTGGAGGTATTCCAGTGGATTGCATAAGTCACCTTTTACAAGCCAGGAAGATCTTAAATTGGACCATGAGAGGAATAAGGCACAAAGCACGTCTCCCATCTCTCCAAAGGAAGGAAGAAGTAAACAGTCCAGCTCTTGTTTACACGTTGGCCAGCCAGTCCTTTCCTGCCTCTGTGATGTTCTGTTTACCATCCTGGAGGTCTTGGCACTGTTGATATTTGGTTATTCCATCAGCTACGGCCATCCATGTCTCTGCCCGAGACTATCTTATAGCATCAACATGCAGTTCCTGTGTGACTATTAAAACCTGACTGATAAAATATCAAAAGATAAACCATCAGAGCATTCGATCGGCCCCCCACTCCTGCCCGCTTTCCAAGTAACAGTTTATCATTTTTTACCGTGAAATTCAAAGATAAAAGTCTTGGTGACAGATTGAAGGAATAACAAGGGAAGTGAATGAAGGATAACTCATTGATTAACTACATTAATTTATAAACCTTCAGGCTTCTTTTGGGCTGCTAATCACTGATTACAAAATTATTCAGTATAAAAAATTCCTACAGATGTAATTTTATTTTCTTCTGATTGAAACTAAACTCACTTAATTAGAATTTTACTTAGTTTTAACAGGCAGTAAAAAAGATGGCATCTGATGTGATCAAGTGAAAATCCTACATTTTTAGATTCAAAACTGTCAGTTGTAAGACATTCATCTGAGCTTGCCACATGCTTTCTCCTTAGTCCTTTATGGACACAGAATACCCCATGTCGAAGAAAGCCTAAGTCTTTATGCAGCAGATATGAACTGGAGGGCTCTTTGGCTTTTTTTCCTCTCCACATTCCTCCCTCCCTCCCTCCCTCCCTCCCTCCATTCCTCCCTTCCTGAATTTGTCTTAAACATAGTTGAGGTCCTATCCTTGCCAGGCCTTGGCTGCTTGGTTCAGCTCTGCCCACTGTGTCTAGGATGGGCCATGGCAGGTGTGAACAGCATATATGGAATTCTTCATCAATGAGAATCTTTGAAATGTCCCTGGGCAGGAAGTTTGCATAGGCCAATATGTGAGGCAAGAGCTTANAAATGTTTAAAAAGTAAGGGAATGTTAAGGATGAATATGAATGTGATAANTTTTTAATTTAATTTTATGATTTTTTTTGTATATGTNTGAATGCCACATGTATGAGGGTACTGAGGGAGGTCAGAAGAGGGTGTCGTATTCCTCGTGCTTTTCTTCCATATGACCCAAATTCGGTTTGGGTCCTCTGGAAGAGCAGCAAGAACTCTTAGCGGCTGAGCCATCTCTCCAGCCCCGAGTAGCCCAATATCCTTCACCAGAAGACCTAAAGTTAAAAATTTATGGTAGCAGAAGGTAGCTTAGCTGTCTTACTAATACAGAAAGCCACCCACCGAGAAGGTAGTTGATAAGACACGGCTTCACTGTCTTTATCTTAATGACTTGTAAATTCTTATCCCGAAAGATACACAAACAGTGGTCTGAAGGTTGGGACTGAGATTTTAAAGTTTCTTAAATAAAACNGTGAACACTCTGAAATAGTTCTTTGAACATGACTCCATAAAAGTGGAAGGTTTACATTTTATGCAGGCTCAACTCCCACTTTCATATAAAGGACTCAAGTTCGAGTCTATTTAGATTTGGTGTGTTTGCTAATCCTCGAAATAATGACACCGTTGCCTTCTGAAGTGATTGTAATGTGCTGACTCTCCAAAGCAACCAGAATGGGTGCTACAGACCTCACAAAATTTATAAGATGTCTTCACACACCAATCTCACCATTTTTTGTGGTTCCATACACTGACAGATTATAGTTTTGGGTGATTTTTGTTAGTTTCCTTCCCCAGTAACAATCAAATTAGAAAAAGATGTTATTCCTTCTTTATTAAAATTTCCATTTGATGCTGGCCCCAGTGAGTGCCATTCTCAATTCCCTTAAGGTCTGTAAAATGAGGAGAAAGGTTTTCACCCTTGACCCACACCCTATCATTTTCCCACACGAAGCGCTTAGCAGAGCCCCACACAAGAGCAGGCACACGGTGTGCACTCCCCCTTCAGTCCCCTCCATCTCAGCTCTGTGAACTCCCAGAGACTGAAGATAATTCCTTCTTAAGGTCCTTGACTCTCNAGAAATACGACATGTGGTATGAGCCCAGATCAAGTGTCCTGGAGCACCTGGGGTCCCCCAGATGGACCTCTTATCCAGAGCATAGAAAGTTCCTAGCATGTTCCTGGATGGCCCTTTGCCAAGACTGTATACCCAGGAGTTTGCCAGTTCACATTAGCATTTTTCAGTTTTCAATATGCTAATGAACATAGAATTAATTACATGGGGTATTGTGTAGATCAACCTGAAATATTTGGGCAACAAAATCCATAATTGAGCATTTAAATAGTCTTTTCAATGGAGTCACATTGAACTGGAGATGAAATTCATAATAGGTACATTGTATCCCAAATTCCAATCAAACAGGCTAAGTAAGGACTTATTTTAGCCTTGTATCTCTATTTCTTTATGAGAACCTGGGGGCTGGAGGGTCAACGCTTTTATATCCTACAGTAAGTGCATATATTTTAAGAAAGCTTTATTTTATGTATGNGTGTGTACCTGAGTATATGAATATGTACCACATGTGTACAGGCTCCTGAAGAGGCCAGAAGGGGTGTCGCATCCCCTGGAGCTGGAGTTACAGGTATGTAGGTCATCATGTGTCTTCTGTGTACCAGACAGGGGTCCCCTGCAAGAACAGCAAGTGCTCTTAACCATGGAACCATCTGTACAGATCCTAGTAGAATTAATTTAATAGTCAAGAATTGTAAGTAATTCAGTCCCCCAAAAGGTTTAAAATATTGATTTTTTTTTTAAGTAAAAAGGGGTAATCAGTGAGTAGCCTTTAAATTGTGTTAAATCACATTGTCAATGTTTACCACACAAAGTTCAAACTTGTGAAAAATGCATCGGCTCCAATGTAAATGTACAAATCTTAAACTCAAATACAATTTCTTGCATGATAAAACTCTTAGAACAGATGTAGCAGCAATAAACGTGTCTTGGGGAAGGGATAATCTGGGGCTTGGAAAAGACGGGGAATATTTCTCCTCTACCACTAGATGTCAGTACGGAACTGACGAAACACCTGTACCAAAGTGCCCTCCTACAACAGGCTATTAATTTATAATAAAAGGTATCTGACAGCTTTATTCTGATGAATTATGGGAATCCAAAGCATAATTCCCAGCCTTTGGTTTATAAATTGTCATTGATTTTAATGTTCTTTGTGAAGTTGTGGCATGCAACAAATTTTCCTGCCAAGAGCTGTTAAATAAATAGTCATCCTTTGCTCCGAGAAGTACATTGAACTTGTTAGACTGATAAGCGTTACCAATTGATGGTTATCCATAAGCCGTTTATGACAGAGCGCACGGCAGCAATTCAAACAATCATCAAATGCATTCATTCTATATTTTTTTAAAGTCTCAAGTGAACCTAAAAGAATGGCTCCGGTAATAGACAGCACCAGTGCCCCCCAGTTCTTTATACAATACTTCCTGATTGACAGGTGGCTAGAATTGCTGTAGGATTTGCTGAAGGCTCATCAAACCTCACTGGAATTATTTGGTTTCCCTCCATTGTGTGGTTTGGCATCCCAAAAGTATATCACATGCCTGTTCTAAGGAAAGATGGTTATTGTAAAGACGGGAGCTTTTGTTCACGTAAAGATCTGTTACAGACTGGCATTGGAACAAAAGAAAGCTTATGCGTGAGATGTAATTTCAACACNTTTGGAGAGGCAGTGAGTGCGTGTAGACCGTGAAGTAAGGAGCTTGCTGATGACCGTTAGGTGCTGAATCACTTGTAAGCAGAGGTGCTGGCTCTTAGGAAAGTTCCCGGCTGTTGCTGCTTTGATTTCTCTCTGAAACACTCAGTGTGCTGGGTGGCTAGCAGAAAACCCCTCACTTGCCTTTGTTCTTTGTCTATAAACTGCCCCAAACCATCTGTGGCTATGTCAAGAATCACCTCTACTCCCCACAAGTGGCTGGCTGTCAGGGACATAGCCTCAAGTCTGTCATTTGTGCAGTGTTTTTAAGACTTCTTTGGGATCGAANTCAAGTGACCTGGGCATGTAAAATTCTGTCAGTGGTGCTATTTGTGCAAGTCCTCCTGCGGACTGCCTGGAGGCACTGCTAAGGAGTGAAGCAGCACACTAAAGTCTGGGCTGACTCGAATGTTCTNGCCTTGATTTCTTTTTCTCAAATCTTTCTGTCGCTCTGGGTGTTGTGACATGACAGTAGTGTTCAAGCTAGGAATGCCCCTGTTGTTTCTCTTTGAAAGAGAGAAATCTATGGGCTGAGGACGTCTGGTTTTCTCTGAATTCCTCCCCGAAACTGAAAGTTCTCATTTAGTGCTGTTATCTTCAGATTGAAAAATGAAAGTTTTTTTTTCCCCTAAAGGAAAAAAAAAATGAGGATTAAGAGCTTGATACACATATGGCTGCCTTTTACAAGTCATTATGATCTGTCATAAAAATATTGTATTTACTGACATTTCAAAATGCGGACTCTAATCTCTGCACACATTTATTTTTCTTTAATAGTTGCTTTTCATTNCAAGCTCCAGCCNGACAAATAGCGCTAGAAAGCATGCAGCATGGTCCCCAGGGTCAACTGTCAGTGTCACTGCACTGAGGAGGCTGGGCTCAGAGTCTAAGCATCTCCACCCGACTTGAGTTAAACTAAACTGAGTTGGGTAGATAGCTACAGAGAAGAGTCATTTTAAGCTCAAATACTTTTTTTTTCTTTTTTTTCATTTTTGGTACAAGGGATGAGTGGTGTCTATGAACTGCAGTCTGCTTTTGGAAAGCTATTTTAGGACTGGTCCCTTTACCTGACTCTCAGGCTTTGCTGCCTCTTGTATTTATGAAATGTGAGAAGTCCTGAGCTTGCTAATTAATTATGGTAGTATTGCAGACAGGCAGTATTACTCTATACGGTTACCTAGTGTCTAAAAATTTACATTCTTTGGCCAACACTCTGGCCACCTGTGCCCAACCAGCTTGATAGTCTGGCTCAACAGCTCTTTCTCTGCTTAGAGTTGTGCAGCAGGATGTTTCCTCAGGCTTATATTTTTGAGCACCAAAGGACCAACGTGTCCAGGATAAAAGGGTATGAGGAAGTAGAATGGAACGGGAAGTTTTCAGGAACTTATTAAAACCTGTGCAATTCGNCCTTTGCGTCTTCTTTACTTATCAAATCAAGTTATTCTCTTTAGTATTGCAAACCTGTCGCACCCGTTCTCAGACTGCCTGAATGCTTAGAAAAATGACAGACGGTGGCTAGGGAGGAAAAACAATGGGTCAATTCTGGCAGATTAAGGCACACTTTCTCGTTTAAAGTGGACTGTTCATTCCTATTATCAATGAACGTAGGCCTGGCTCCTGGGACAGGCCAGACAGGTGTTCCTGGTGTTAGGAATGCACCAGTTCAGAGAAAGAAGTTTCTTTGTGAAACTTGCATTCTAGGCTATGGACAAGGTCACATATAATGCACTACTGAGGCAGTAAGTGTCAAGGCAAAAAAAAATACTGGGAGAGAAAGACGCACATCAGAGATTTGAGCCCAGAGGCATGAGGAACCCAGGGTTGCTGGTCAAAGGAGACATACTCTTTCCATGGACATCTGAGCAGAGAAGTAGACAACNTGAGGCGTGAAGCCTGTAAATAACAGACAGAAATGTTTAGCATAGAGGAAACAGCATGTGTCAAGGTCCTGAGGCAGACCTAGGTGCATTGAAGGAGAAGCAGAGCGGCCAGTGTGACAGGAGCAATCGAGGAGGGAATTGTTAGCACACTGGGTGTGAGGCATAAGGGGACATGGCAGGATCTTGGCTACCTGATGTGACAGTATAAGACCCCTTGAGTTTATTCCGAATCATGTAGCAAGACTTNTGAGTGAAAAAGCAAGGAGAAGTAATGTGTATTTCAAAGGATTGCTCTTCTTGTTCTGAGTAACTGGTGGTGAGTGAGGCAGTCCAGTGTGGAGCTGTGATAATGTAGGCAAGAAGCAGGAGGTATTTGGCTGGGGTAGGTAGTGAGAAATGACTGGATTCTGGGGACATTTTGAAAGGTGAGCAAACAAGGTTGGCAGCCAGGCTGGAGTGGGATGTGAGAAGGAAGACTGAAGGATGGACCGCTAAGGACGTGGTTCTGACAAAAACGATTAACCAGCTTTGTCAGTTGTTAGGTGAACACTGGAGAGGATCAGGTGTGGGCTTGAAGAAAGAGGTAGCTGTTGGCTAGAAATAGATGCCTAATCATGAATTTAGGGGGAAAATCATGTTTTATCAGCTAGGAGAGATCACTCAGAGTCAGGGCCCTGAATGAGGTAGCTCAGGAGAGATTGTAGAAGGGTCCTGAAGGTTGAGAGCATGGCAAGTTTGATGTNACAAAGAGGGAAGCCCAGCAATGCAGGTGGAGGCAGGAGACTGTGAACAATGAGCCATCCTGGTGCTGGACCACTCCAAACATGGCTGCCTTCATTGACATGGCCTGGATGAAGTTTCCAGAAATGTTAGTTCTCAGATCCCACACAGATCCACTGCAGGTGGTGAGCCTTGGGAGTTTGAAATTTTCCACACAATCTCTGTGGATGGCCAACTTGGGGGAGATGGTGGAAGGCCAAGCTTTAGGGTGTCAATTTAGATGTCAGTATTGGTCTTGATGGCTCAGGCCTGTGAGCCCCCTACTCTGGAAGTTGGAAGATTGCTGTGAGTTGGAGGTCAGCCTGGGCTACAGAGTAAAACCCTATTCCAAAAATACAAAACAAGAAACTTAGATGTATCAAAGGAAGAGATGGTCTTGGTTTATTGCATGAACAAATGACCATAATGTGAAGAATTCACTCTTTGAAAATCGTTACATCTTTGAAAACAGAATTTTGATAAAAAGCATTATATATTTTTAGTAGATTTATACAGGTGTGTGTGTGTGTGTGTGTGTGTGTGTGTGTGTGTGTATGTATGTATGTATGTATGTATCCCCAAAATGATCTCAGAGATCAAAAGTGGCCAGTTAAGAAATACTAGGGACTGGTCAATTGCGTTAATGAAGATATGTCTAATTACAGTTCAAATAGCTATTTTGATTCCAGCTTAGTTCCTATGGAATCTTCAATTTCCACAATAGAGAATCATCAGAACAATGCTGAACTCCCCCTCCCCACACACACACTGCTGCCTCATTCCAACTCCTTATAGCATGTAATTATATTCAGACTTGGNCCATTTACCTAGGATCACGGAGGACTTGTTGCCCCAGGGCACCGACTGCATTGTTTTCTTTTGTTGGAGAGCACAGGTTGCGGCCTGACTAGACTTCCCCTGTATCCTGACCCTCCATCACTCAGCAGTAGAGAATGAAAATCAACAGAGCTCTCCTAACCCGCTGCTTAAGCAGCTGCTGACAAGCTGAGGTTGCCCAACCTCATTAACCCATTGGCTGCTGCATCCGCCCAGGAGTGATTCTTAGTGAGTCTGAGACATCCTAGGCAAGCCAGACATGGGGCATGAAAGGGGGACCCTTCCATGCAAGGGCCTAGACCGGAGTTATTTCTGTCAAAGCAAACAAAACAAAACAAAAAACACACCAGGGAGCATTCTTAAGATAAATAAAGCAAACAATGGCGTTGCCATCAGTGACTCTGTGGTGCTTTAAAAATATTGGAAATTTTGCATTAGGGAGTAACTTGGTAGCTTGCCATTTACTAAACANCCAGTCCCTTAATTAGTGACTCTGCTCTTTGGGAGAGGAAGTAGTGTACAGTCCCAGGACCTAGATAGAATAGCGAAAGCAGTCTCCATTCATCCAAACTCTGTGGCTCATGCTTGCCACTGTATAAAAATGTCACTACACCACATAAAACCAGAATCCAGAACAACCACCAACATGCTTCCTAGACCCCAGAGACCACGAAGATCTGCCTCTCTCAATAAAGGATTTTTATGGATATGTCAGTATGATGTTGGAAGTAAACTGTATTATATCTGACCACTGATATTCTGTCTATGGGCTATGGGTGGTTTTGTGTGTGGTATGTGCCGTGTGTGAGACCACATGTGTGTGCTACTATGCTTCAGATGTCTTCCTCAGCTNTTCCCCACCTTATCTTTTTTGTGACAGACTCATCACTTTTACCCTTTTACCTGAAACCAGCTGGTTTGACTAGGCTGGTGGGCCAGGGCCATGGGGATCTACCTGCACCTACCTCCTCAGTGCTGGGATTACAAGAGTGCCTCAGCAGGCCCAGTTATTTTTCATGGGTTCTGGGAAACAAACTCAGGTCCTTATGCTTGTGTAGCAAGTGTTTTACCCAGCAAGCCATCTCCCTAGCTCCTATGGGGTAGGTTTGAAAGGCCTCAGAGTAATAATATTTGTGGGTATTTTTTTTTGGACAATGTTGAGGTCCAGTGTTCAANTTCTCCATCCCTAAAATGTTAGCNTTTCCCCTGTACCATGGTCTCTCTTTATTAGAGAAAATAATTANGTTGGAGCGCTCTTTCTTTGGCTTGGAAGTACCTTTCCCATGCTTCTGTTTTAATCTGATCCCTACACGCATCNGACTTTTAGAGAACTCAATAAGTGTCCTCTGTCCTTACTGTGATGTTAGGTTAAGAGGGAGGGATGGGCTTGTCCATTTTTCTTGTTCTTGAAGATGCTGAATAAGGTTTGCNTCATTCCCAGAAGCAGATGCTATTAAATCTTTAGATTCTAATCTAATAAAATTTCATCATACTCCATTGCTTTTCTTAACCCCCGCTCCCAGCAATCAAACACACCAGACTCAGTATCTGAGGGGAAGAAAAAAAGAATATTTAAAATATTGCATAAGTGTTTTCCAATAAATTTTTTAAAACTTAGAAGAGATGGTGTGGGGGTGGTGGTGGATTCATGTAATTTTATAGGACCTCCGAGGCCCAGACTTCTTAAGTAATCTTTTTTGATGTTTTTAGACAGACCATTAAGCAGAGGATAAAAGTCCCTGTGTTCAATATCTGGATACATTAAGCATTAGGTTTAAAATTTACAGCTTTCATTTTGACAAGGGAAATGACACATTTGGTCTCAAGGACTATCTTGAGCTGTTTTTTTCAACATGAAGACAGGTTGCTCGGCTGAGGGTACAGTCTGAACACTATGTCCCTGAGAGGTTCTCCAAGGCAAACTGTTTTGGCTGGTCAGGGTGTCCAGCCAACCCTGAGCACATGACTGAGGTGTACTGTGGAGAATAGAACACCGGTGATGCTCTTCCTCCAGGGGCTGATGTCCAATGGGATGGCTTCTGAAGAACAAGGAGCTGAAGCAGATGAGGCAGGGTGCTCAGACTGGAGGGGAAGACTGGCAAGCAGGAGTGGAGCCTAGCACATTTCCATTTTCATTTTCTCCTGGGACTCTTCAGTGGAGCCCTGTCCTCTGTTCAATTGAATTTTGGGAACAGGCTGTCAGGGAACTGCTGAACTAAGTCACTGGCAGACAAGGCAGAGGGGAGGCAGGAAGGCTATTCTGAGTCAGAAGAACAGTGGTTATAGAAGTAGAGGAGTGTGAAGTGTGTACCGTATAATACAATTTGCTATGTTCTCCATGAACCATGCACACAGAGAAGCTGGTATTGGGTGGGTCATGCTCTCTGACAGAGGGTGCCCATCACACAACCTGGAAACTCCTGGAGCTTATTCTGTGATTCAGGTTGCAGTTACCTGGGAAGGAGGAAGATGCGGCTGTTAGCTTCTGCACACACTGGTCAATTACTAACAAACACTTATACTTGGGCAGAAGGAAGACTTTTCCAAACCGTGGAGCCTAACCCAGGGGAGGCTTTGCCATTCCCATGGGTCTGAGGTACTGGGGTCCTTGACATGGCTGTGCCCGTGTCAATAATACACATTTACTCAGACTTTATCTGCTTCCCATAACAATTAGTTTCAAAATGACTGACGAGGGCAGGACTTCCCTTCCTCCTCCTCCTGNTGAGTGTGGAAAAGGAGGAATGGAAGAAGCCGGGGAGTTCTACAAGCTAGGATGAGGAGTATGGCATGTTTGTTTGTTTGTTTTAAAGAGTAGTGCTGGCCCATGCTGGGAAGGAACATGTGGCTACAAAGGCCATGCAGGGGACAGTCCTGAGCAGTACTGGCCCAGGGACTTGATGATAGCTGTGGAGAGTGAGGGAAGGGGCCACCTCCTTTCTTTCCTTAATTTCCTGATGGTCCATTAGGGTGGAAAGAACACTCCTGCTCCATTTAAGAAGGGAGGAGATGGGGACTGTCTCTTATACACATCTAGATGTGTATAAGAGACAGGATGGGGACGGGACGTTTAGATTTCTTTTTCACTTTTGCTGTACTGTGACTGCCGTGCCTGACACAGACAACTCGAAGGGCCAAAGGGCTTATGTTGGCTTCTGGTTTGAGAGGTCTCAGGTCTATCATGGCAGGGAACGCANAGCAGAGTAGCTCAGACTGCGGCTGTGGGAGCGTGTGCCAGTGGCTGTTCACATCACGGCCCACCAGGAAGCAGAGAGAAAGGCCAGATTAGGGTCTACACTGAGACCTTCAGTGGCTCATCCCTAGAGACCTACTTCNNCCAGCTGGCCCCACCTCCCAGAGGCTCCTGGGCTTCTCTCAAAATAGCATCACCCGCTGGGGAACAACTGTTCGGAGCAGAAGCCTGTAGGAGACATTTCAGATTCAAACCCTAACACCTCCCATACGCTCCTCCTTCAAGCCTCTCTCTCAAGCCCTGCAGCAATGGAGTACATCCACACAGGGCTGCTGTCTGTCTCTGGCTTGTTTCTGGTTTTTGTTTTTCTGCTGTGACGGAGCTGCCTGGGCAGGTGCTGTCTTTATCGTATATAAAGCACTGTGGTAGATTATTTGCTCTCAGGATGTTTAGACTTGTCCCTTCTCTTCCCTTTTGCGTCCTTTATCTTCNTCCTGATTGNTGTCAAGTTCACCCCTCCTAATTTAGATACACTTTAATGTATGGGAGACTCATGTCTTGTGAATTTGTTCTGTGTGAGGAGCTTGCGTTAGTCACAAATATTGTGGCTATGCAGAATATATACATCAAATTCAGCATTTATATTTTTAGTATCGTAATTTTTTTAACCAATTTTACATAAAGGAAATATCAAGTGATAGGAGAGCTTTATTGGTTGTTGACCTTAACTGCCCAGAATGAGACACAAGTGGTGTGATACAGGCCGGGAAACTGACTGACTGTGTGAGATTGTGTGTAGGTGTGTGAAGAGAGGGGGTTACCAAGAAATATGCTGGCTCATAACTTAAATAGCAACCATTTGTTTTGGCATTAAGCTCTGAAAGTCAGAGCTTGTAAAGAGCCCTTGGTCTAAGGGATGGCTGTTAGCCTTTCCTTTTCATGGAAATGGAAGAGGAACTCAGGTCTCCCCAGGTCATGGTAAGGACCCACTANGTCCTCCTTCCTTTCAGGGAATGGTGGACCAGATGAAACACTGAGGAGGTCCTCCCTACAGGCTCCCTGCTAGGAATGCCAATACAAAGATAATCTAAATAACGCATAGCCAAGTCAGTTTCCAATAAAACACATAGAAAGATAATTNCATTTAAAACCAGATTATAAAAATATCCGAAACACCTAATAGTCTACATTCAATCTGGAATCACTAAGGCACTGGCACATCGATTTTTGAACAAAAACAACAACCAAAAAAAAGGGAGAGAAAAATCCTTTCCCCNCCA
>LZPO01044526.1:58261-84357 GCA_001675575.1 Neotoma lepida | reverse complement strand
AGGAGGGAAGAGAGGGGATTCTGTGGTTGGTATGTAAAATAAACAGAAAATCTTTTAATAAAAAAAAGAAAATTATATTTTAACAGTGTTGAGGNGTATGGTCTAAGCTCAATTGTAAGATGGATTTTTAAACAGTCTTGTTTAAAACACAGAGCCAGGGATAGGGGTGAAAGTCTGACAGAGATCAGAGGAATTAGGAACAGCTACCAGCCTCACCTCACCAACACCACTTCCTCCAAAAGAGAGTGTCTAACTTTCTATACCTCCACGTCTATATCCCTTTCTGTTCTGTTCTCCCATTGGCTCTCTCAGCCTAGCTACATCACTTCCTGCCTGTCTGTATAGACCTCCAGAATTCTATGGTTGATGCTGGGATTAAAGGCATGTGTCTTCACGCTTGACTGTTCCTAGTGTGAGCAGAAACTCACAGAGATCCAGACAGACTCTGATTGCTAAGTGATAGGATTAAGGGCGTGTACTAATTTTATAAGACTAGCAGCTGACCTTGTTTCTCTGATCCTCAGATAAATTTTATTGAGAGACATAGATAAAATACCACCACACTCAGTGATCTGGAAAACTGAGTGTGTGTGTGTGTGTATGTATTATGTTGCTGTGATGGGAGGAGAGAGAGAAGCATGCCATTGTGTATGTATGCATGAACACAAAACATATATTTGCATATATATATATACATATGTGTATACACATGTGGGATATATATAAAGTCAATGGCCTTGAGGTAGGAAAGAAAAGACAGTGGGAAGGAAGAACAGCAGTAAAGGACAAATAGAGAAAGAGAAAGGAAAAAGGAAGAAAGGAATAACTAGCTAAGTAAGGATCTGCTTTAACAACTTCTTATCGTGGGATTTTACTCTTTACCACAGGGCTGAGAATTTATCCACATGTATGGTTTGCTTGTGTANGTGTCTGCGGGGAATTGTGCACACTAATTCAGGTATCTGTGGATGACAGAAGATCCCTGAACCAGGAGTCACAGGCTGTTGTGCGATGCCAAGTGTGGGTGCTAGANACCAAACTCAGGCCCTCTGTGTAAGAGCAACATGTGCTCTTAACTACTGTGCATCTCCAGCCCAGAGGAGGAGTATTTAAAAGTACAGTTGTATCATTGATCTTATCAGAAAAAGTATAAATTTGTTTAAATGTCAAAAGTTCAAATATATAGATAAATGTTTCTATCTATACACAAAATGAAAATAATACAGTATTAATAACATAATTTATTATTGCTCTTGAAGTGGAGGGAACCCTTTGTGACTCTCAGTTTCTTTTATTTTTGAGATTATAATTTAATTACAACATTTCTTCCTTTCCTTCCCCCCCTCCAGTCTCTTTAACAACAAAAGGATGGAGCCTGCCTATTTTATCATTAAAGTACTAAAATTCTATAATTGCTAGAAGATTTGTTCTTGAAATGAAAAAAAATCTGTGTAGTTACTTTTAAAGTCTCAAAAAAATGAAAACAAGAAAGAAACAAGGTAATTAAATGAGGACAGGAAAGACTGGAGGGAAAACAGAAATTAGAATGAAAGGCGGGGTGGGAGGGAGACAGGCGGAAGTGAGGAAAAGGAAGGACACAGGGAGGGAGAACTCATAGTTTCTTTGTCAGTGTGTGACCCCAGAGGTGCTGCCTCTTTTTGAGACAGCGTCTCACTGGCTGAGAACTCACCAGGTAGGCTATGCTTGTGGGCCCTGGAAGGTTTGCCTCTCTCTGCCCAGCCCTGCTCACAGCACGGGGGTCATGGTTGCTGGGATTCCGCCACTGTTTTGACTTCTCTATATTTGCTTGCCACCACGAGAGCAGAGCTATTGAGACAAAAATATATTTCTACTTATTTATGTATTTTCTTACATGTACATATTTTTGTGTTGTGTGTTTGTGTGTATGTGTACACATGCCACCATGTATGTAGAGATCAGAAGACAACTTGAAAGAGTCAGTTCTCTCCCTCTACTGGGAAGGTTCCCGGGACTGAACTCAGGTCACCAGCGTTGGTGGCAAGGCCTTAAGCCTCTGAGCCATCACCTCCTTACCTGTTTCTTAAATTTTCATGCAAGGATTCACTTTCAGGAAAGAAATCAACTGAGTTCTTTGGACATTGATGGAAAAGACCCCACCCCCCTTTCCTGCTAAAATAAGGGAAATTGAGATGTCCCGCTAACACACTGAGAGGCTTTCTGCCCTGGAGTAACCCTCCATTGTTCTGTTAACATCCCACTTCTGCGTTTTCATCCAGTGAATTTGTCTGGTTGAGCACGCCCTACTGGGTGTTTGCTGACTCAAATCTCTAAGCTGCCAGGGGTTTCCTAGTTGCTAATTACTTGAATGGAAAAGGTAAAAGAGAAATAGAAAATTTACCTTTAGTGTTTGGTTCTCTCATCAATCACAAATAACCAAATTATGCACAAAATGAAGGCATTTGTTAATCTTATTTGAATGAGTGGGTAGAAATAGAACATAAATAAAATTAGAAAATTATTATAGCACTCTCTTCTACTTGCACATTAAATGGAGCATGCCATTTCACTACTGCTTTGCCAAGATATCTGTAACATAATATCGTTTTCCTACGATTCAAGGTTAAAACTAAAGATGAGTAGATGTTGGTTCTAATGAAATCCCAGGCACCCAAATTCCAGATGTCCCTCCCCATCCTCACTCCAATGCAAGTTTTGCTGGAACACCCAGGCTATTCTTTTTATTTTAATGAGTCATTTTGTAGTATGACTCAGTTGTCTGTCTTCTTTTTAAACATATTGTAATTCTTTCAGAACTTTAGACACATGTACAATGTATTTCACCCATATTCACCCTACTTCTTCCTCCAACTTCTGCCCTCATTCAACTCCTCCTGGAATTCCTCCAACATCCCCTTCCCAATTTCATGGGCCTACCTCCTCACCCCTTCACTCTTTCATATTTCACCAAATCTGGTTAGTTCTGCCCACATACACAGGAGTGTGGGGCCACCCTCTGGAGCGTGATCAGCCTACCAGGGGCCACACCCCTCAAGAAAACTGATTCTCCCTCTACAGCTGCCATTGATTGTCAATAGCACCTCAGCGAGGGGTGGGGGCTTGTGTTTCTTCTTCATCCATGCTGCAGTGCTGCCGGCTTGGTCTCNTGCAGGCAACCAGAGCTGCTGTGAGCTCATGAGTGCAGTGGTTCCTGTCACATTCAGATGACCCTGCCTACTTCCATCTTTCCTGACTTCTGGCTCTTACTCATTTTCTGCTCCCTTTTCTGGAATGTTCCTTGAGCTTTGAGGGGTAGAGTGTGACACAGATGTCCCATTTATGGCCAATCTCTCCACAGACACTGTTTATGCATTGACCAGTTGTGAGTCTCTGTATTAACCTACAGACTATTCTTTTAATCTTCCAGTACTTATCATACTTGCTGTCAGGTCTCCCATCTCTAATTCACCTTCAAATAGTAATCAGTTTAATCTACTTTAAACTAGTTATACATTGATGGCACTGTATGGTGTTGACCTAGTGATTAAGCCCTTAACAGTTGGTCCAAGATTCAAATACCTAAAGCTACCATTTCTCTCTTTAGATATTTTTACTAATTCTTAGTAAAGTCTTCCAATTCATTTTCAATGTTTATGGTGGGAAAAGAGAAATCAATTCCATGCCAAATGCATTCCATATTGGATACTAAGTGGAGTCAGGTAACAGCTGTCCAATCTAAACTTTGGTGGATAATTAGCANGCTCAATATCCAAAGAAACAGGTAATTGTTGTGATTCATGAACATGTTGCCAGGGTAGATATTTCACAGCTCAAATATCTTCCCCTAAAGAGAGAAGCTACCTAGAGCTTTGAGCAGCAAAATGCTGTTTTCTTCCCATTTGAAGAAAATTGCTGTTTACTTTGGGGATATTCTTGGCATTTAGCTATTTCTTCTTTATTCCTCTCCTCATTTTTTTTTCCTTGATGATGTTCAGAAAAATTATGAAGTATGAAAATTTCACTTGGGCAGGCGTGAAAGCCATCCTGTGGAGGGAAATTGGAGCAGCACCTGGGTTGTACTGTTGTGATGGGTGATGCATGCGTATGGACAATTGTAGCCTGATTTCTAATGTCTTAAAGCTCACAAAGCTTGCATCTTGATGAACATGCTCTTCTTATTGCTTCTTTCTTGTAGCCAAGTAATTTGAGGTTCAGTAATTTCTCTAGTAACACTGAGTGGGAATGGTGAGAGGATATAGAACAGAACGCAGGCCTACTGTGTGCTCTCTGTTGAACTGTGAATGCTTTCCAGAAGAGCAAGATGTCTTCATGACCCAATTTGTCTCCCCATGCTCTGCCAACTTCACAAAAATTCAGATGGTTGGCTGTTGCTTTGAATCAATGGAGCCCAGGAATGTATGGTAGGGACGGGAAGGAGCCTTGAGTGAGGGTGTAGAGAGACGACGAAATCCTGAGTGAATGTGTATTGCTGACATGGGCCAATGCCCAAGACCCTTGAGAGTGGCAGAACCTTTTCCGTACAGGTCAGGATAGGAATTGGAAAAGCCTTCCTCTGTTCTGAGTGCGAATGTTGACAGTGCACACAAGTTCAAGTGCTTCTGAGCAATTGACCACTGCGCGCAAAAACTAGCGATTGCAGCTTCCCCCTGGATGTTTACAGCTTGAGACTGCTCACCTACAGACCTCTGTGACTAGCTAACTCCTCCCTGTGTGCTCTACATAATAAATGGCCTGAGAGTCTGGGCTGTTTCAGTAGTTGGTGAGCTCCATCAGAGTGCACTTAGCCAACCTGACCCAGCTTTTCTGTACATGCGTNTGTGCATCTGACCTTTCTTCACCTCTTGGCTGTCCCAGTCAGGTTTCTAGGACCAAGCCATGCAGGTGATGGTACATTGTGAACTGGGTGTATCCAACCTTTGGAACACTGTGAGATGACATGGTGTAATATATATTGGTAAACTGTAATGTGCTGTGAGCTCCCAGAGAAATCGGATCTGAAAGTGAGGCTTCAAGTCCCATCCCACCCCATTTCAAACCCACACGTTTGTCCCGTACTGTCCTCCAAGGCCTTGTCTGCGGATAGGCTGCCGCTGCCTACTTTATGACAGGGAGGTTATAGGCCAGGAAAACACTGCAAGAGTAAAAAAACGTCATGCTCTTGAGGAGAGCTTGAAGGTCAGCCATTTGTGACAGATGTCNCTATTGTTTATCCCACGATATAAAAATACCTGCAGTGTGTGAGAGAAGCCAGACAGCAGACTGTAGAGATATACTGTGTCCCCCAAAATATTGTGTAGTCTAATAAAACTTATCTGGGGTCAGAGAACAGAACAGCCACTAGATTAAACATAGAGGTTAGGCAGTGGTAGCACATGCCTTTAATCTAGCATTTCAGAGGCAGAGATCCTTCCTGATCTCTGTGAGTTCAAGGCCACACTGGAAACGGCCAGGCATGGTGGCACACACCTTTAATTCCAGTGGCACACACCTTTAATCCCAGCACTTGAGATCTCATGTTTTTGCTTGAGAAAGACACATGCCTTTAATCCCAGAAAGTAATGGCAGGAAGCAGAAAGGTATATAAGGTGTGGGAACCAGAAGCTAGAGGCCCCTCTTAAGCTTTCAGGCTTTGAGCAGCAGTTGAGCTGAGATTCATTCAGGTGAAAACTCAGAAGCCTGCAGTAAACAAGATCAGCTGAGGAGTGGCAAGGTGAGGTTGGCTGTGGCTTGTTCTGTCTCTCTGATCTTTCAGAATTTACCCCAATACCTGGCCTGGTGTTTTCAATTAATAAGACCGTTTAAGATTCACATTACAGCAGACAGTCAGTCATAGAGGGAAGTCAGTCATAGAGGGAAGCTCAACCAGGAACTCTTTTTGACTGCCTCAACTTCCCCGGTAAGCTTCGGCTGGATTCTGTGAGCATCTAATTTGTTGATAATATGTCTATCTGTTGTTATTTGTTATTTTTGCTTGGAAGAGGGGACCGTCTACTCTGCCTGGGATTCCCCATGGGAGAACTCCAGCTGGCTGCTTTTTTGTTTTTTGTTTTTCTAGACAAGGTTTCTCTGTGTAGCCCTGACTGTCCTGGAACTCACTATATAGACCAGACTGGCCTCANACATACAGAGATTCACCTACCTCTGCCTCCTGAGTGCTGGGATTAAAGGTGTGTGCCACTACCACCTGGCCCCAATTGGCTACTTTAATGGGGGGGGGTTTCTGCTGGATGGTTAAGCACCAAATTTAAGGATGTTTTACCACATCTTTCTATCAATCAATCAATCAATCTATCAATCTATATCTACCTATCATCTATCTACCTATCAATCATCTATCTTCCTATATATCATCTATCTACTATCTATTTGTCATCTATCTATCTATCATCTATCTATCTATCTATCTATCTATCTATCTATCTATCTATCTATCTATCTATCTACCTATCTAACTATCCTCTATCTACCATCTCTCTCTCTATCATTTATCTATCTTACAGTCATCTACCTACCTACCTATCTTCTCTCTCTATTTATTCCTTTATTTTGGCATATACTTGATAAACTCACTTATTTAAAGCAAAGAGTACGGCTATCACAGACTGTTCTCTGGACTGTACAGAACTTGCTGTATTTGACCTGCACTAACAGCCAACCGGNGCATGGGAAGCCAACTTGAGGATTGCACACACCTGCCAGTATGAATGGAGAGTTGCTGCTTACTCACANTGTGACATTATAATGTAAAGTGACAGCATTTTGCCCATCTGAGGTCTGTGCTTAAGGTAGGGTCTCCCATAAAGGAAACTGTAACAAAGCATTCCTTCCAGAAAGAGAGATTTGAGGTGGGGCTTGCTTATTTCACGTTTTTATACATTTCCTCCAATGCATATAGCCTCCACCCGGACTTCTTTTCTCTTTTCTCATACACACCCAATTATTTCCATGTTTGGTTTATTTAAGTATATGGGTGTTTTGCCTGCATGTATGTATGTGTACCACATGCGTGCAGTACCTATGGGGGCCAGAAGGGGTCAGGTTGCTTAGAAGTTACAGGCAGTTATGAGCCATCCATCATGTGGGTGCTGGGAACCTGAGCACAGACCTGCAAGAGCAATAAGCACTTTTTTTTTAAACCACTGAGCCATTCTCCAACCCCTTTCTTCTCTTCGTATCCTACTTCCCAGTCATCCCTGCCCTCCTTCTAGTCATCCCTGCCCTCCTTCTAGTCATCCCTGCCCTCCTTCCCAGTCATCCCTGCCCTCCTTCTAGTCATCCCTGCCCTCCTTCTAGTCATCCCTGCCCTCCTTCCCAGTCATCCCTGCCCTCCTAAGTTTTTTTTCTTTGAAGTGATCTTCTGTATTATTCTTGATGTGGTAAATTAATCTTTGTGTATCTGTCTTTAGAAAGACATACTTTGAGGCCCATGAGATGGCTCACTATGTAATGTGGCTTGCTTGACAATCTGACTTCAATACCTAGAACCTACATGATAGAAAGAGAGAACTGATTCCTACAAGCTATCCTCTGACTTCTGTGTGTGCATGCCGTGACACAGGTGCATGTGCACACACAATTTAAAAAATATAAAAACAGACCCACACTACTACTTCATCCTTGAAAGATTCAGTATGATCATGAGACTATACAAGCATCAGGCTGCCTGGAACAGGACTTGTACCCACTGTTCAGTGTGGTTTTTACAGCAGAGTGGAGCTCCCTCTTTGCCTTTCTCTACTTGTTGCTTGGTGGTCTGGCGACTGAACCCAGGACCTCACTCCAGCACTGAACTGCATCCTGAGTTTAGTTTAGAGATCACCATCCCACACCCCCACCAGCTCTTTCTTCCTCTTCTGGGGACTCATACTGGGTGAAGCTCANAGCTGCTGGGGACCAAGCTTCAGTTTTGTTTTCCATTTTACCTTCTTCATTTAAAGTGGGTACTGTTTTTAATGTCTTGTTCAACGGAAGTCAATCGGTATGTGAGAAGGGGAAGGGAGGTGGGTGGGGTCATAAGCAAAACTCATAAATAGTAAAGGAAAAGAAAGTAGTCTTGTTGACCTATGGGGATGTCTACCATATTGAATAGTTGCTGTTCAATCATGTTGGATATACAGCAGCATCAATTTCAGATGGAGCACTTTGCTGTACAGTTTATATCTCTGCCTGTATGTAATTATTTTTCTGAGCCACATTAACATGAATTGTAGGCAACATGACATTTTCCTTTTAAATACTTCAGCAAATATCACCTAAAATAAAGATACTCTTGTAGGAGAATGTTTTGTCTGGGTCCCACCAGGCCCCACGGTCCCACAGCTACTATAAAATACTCAGAGGCTTATATTAATTATAACTGCTTGGCCATTAGTTCAGGCTTATTACTGACTAGCTCTTACACTTAAACTCAGCCCATTTCTATCAATCTATATGTCACCACGTGTTCCCTGGCTTTACCTGTCTGCTGGCATGTTGCTTTTTCGGCAGCAGCTGGCATCTCCTCACCCAGCCTTCCTCTTCCCAGAATTCTCCTTATCTGCTTATCCCGCTTATACTTCCTGCCTGGCTACTGGCCAATCAGCATTTTATTTATCAACCAATCAGCGCAACACATATTCACAGTGTACAGAAAGACATCCCCATCATACTCTCCCATAGGTCATCACTTAATTATTAAAGTCAAGAAATTGAAAGCTGATACAATGAGATTATTTAGTAAACAGTCCATGACAAGAATTTCCCTATTCTCCAGCCATTTCCATTTTCTTCCCTAAACCCCAATCCAGGCACTAATTAGTTCTTGTCACTGTTCTAGGGTTCATCTTCACAACAAACTTGGCCAACATCTCCAAGTCTACGTGGACTTTTGTGTGAAGAAGTTATAGAACTGGGAAAACTAAGCAGATGGAGACGACATGGGGACCACACAGAGCTGTTTAAATGGGGCAACAAGTGGCAGAGGAGTTTTGATGTGGAGAAAGGTGTGATATACTCCTGGGGATTATTTTGCATTTGNATTACAAAATTCTTAATTCAATTCTTAAATTTTTTCCTTTTTTAACTGAGAATTTTGCACCAAGTCTACTTAAAAAAAAAAAGAAGGGACAACAGAAGTCTTTAAAAGATCATNCATTCTCTTTAGTTCCCTTTGCTCTGCAGACTAACACTCAGAGATGTGTGAAGATGGAATAGATGTCTGTTTCAAATGGCTCTTGCCTTGAAGGAGTCTGATAGCTAATGACACAGCTATGGTTTTCCTGACTTCAGAGGTCACTGAGTGGACTGCAAAGGGTTCCAGGCATGCTACAAAATCTCAGTTAGTGAGGCTGACCTACTTATGTTGGCATACTCAACAGCATGTTCTTGTCATTGGATGTGCTCTGACTTATGAATTGCTGGGTCTTGGTCTGTTAATTCTTGCAGCTAAGTTCTCACCAAAGGTAAGGGTCTTACTGTTTCCATTAGTTCATAAATCTCCCAATTCCTCTGTAATTTGGCTTTCTTTTTTTTAATAACTTAGAAGCATTCAGAATGTCAACAAAGCAGCTGCAATTTTTTTTCAATTACAGAGTGGTATTCAGTTAAGAGAACAATTATCTTCATAGAAGCTGCATCAGAGACAACTGAAGACGAAAAAAAAAAAAAAACCAAACCAAACCAAAACTACTGTCCCCATATATAACTAATTTGTTTTGTGCACCAGCAAGAACCTGCTTTAAATTTCCATGCCAGTTTACAACCCCCAGACTGTACCAGGCAAGGTTAGTGGCTATTGAAAATACCACCAGGACAGGGCTATTTGAAGACACATTCAGTAGTGTGTTAACTATGCAAAAAAGACACTGTACAGTTTAAAAACAAATCTTACACATCCTTACATTTCAGTTTTTTCTTTAAAAGGAGTGAGCTGTGTACAGGGGGTTGAATGTGCTAGAACCAACTTATTCATTATCATCATCTTCATCCCTGTCTTCCTCTTCCTCCTCCTCATCTTCCTCTTCCTTGTTTTTCTTGCTTTTTTGANCCTTGACCACCCCCTTTTTCACGGCATTGGGTTTTCCTTTAGCTCTGTAGGCAACAATATCCTTTTCNTGTTTTCCCTTCAGCTTGGCAGCCTTCTTTTCATAGGGCTGCCTGTCATCTGTGTTGTCATCATGCTTGTCATCTGCAGCCGTGTTGTTCCACATCTCTCCCAGTGTCTTTGCAGCGTCACCAAGGGATAAGCCAGAGTGTTCGTTCTCCTTTGGTTTTGGGACGCTACTCAGAACAGAACAAGAAGAAGCCGAAGGAGGCCTCTTGGGTGCATTGGGATCCTTGAACATTTTTTTGGTCTCCCCTTTGGGAGGCGTGTAGGTTTTCATTTCTCTTTCATATCAGTCTTTGCCACGTCTTCAGATTTCCCCTTTTCTTTAGCAGACATGGTCTTCCACCTTTCTGAGCACTTCTTCAAGAGCTCTGAGAAGTTGACAAAAGCATCTGGGGCTGCTTCTTGTGTTCCTCCCGGCAAGTTTGCACAAAGAATGCATATGAGAACATTTTGCCTCTTGGCTCCTTAGGATCTCCTTTGCCCTTGTGTAGTTGATTTTCCTCCTGGAGGCACAGGGTCGCCCAGTGCCTGTCTGGCTCTCACTTGCCACGGCGCTGTCTCTATTGAGCTCAATGTACTGCAATAGCTATTGTAATTCAGCTTTCTTGTTTAACAGAATTTCTGAGAGAACTCCTTAACAGCTCTTTCTTCCCCTCCTAACACAGGAAATTACTTTTCTAGCCCTAACTCCTCTTTCATCATCTTAGTTTATATATTATTATATATATATTAATCTATGTATATATTTACTCTTTTAAAATTTTATTTATGTACAGTATAATATAAATAATTTTCTATTTTTATAGTTGCTATAACAATAAGCCACACTTAAAAGCAGTCTTCTTTTACAACTCTTTAAATTTACCATTAAAGAATATAATCTATAAAGACCAATAGAACTTAATCAGGGAAATAATAATATTTTATATAAATAGTGCTGGGAGAACTAAAGATCTTTATGCAAAATAATGAATAAATTTGGATCCTTAGCTTACACCAGACATAGACATTGATTCAAAGTAGGTTATAGACTTAAATATAAGAGTTGATTAAAAAATGTAAATGAAAATGAGAAGAAACACATAATATTGGGTTATGTGGTGGTTTAAATGAGAATGACCCTCACAGGCATGTTTGAATATTTGGTCCCAAGTTGGTAGAATTGTTTGGGAAAGACTAGGAGATGATGCCCTGTTGGAGGAGGCGTGTCACTGTAAGCAGGCTGTGAGATTTAAAAAGACTTGTGTTATTCCCAGTGTGCTCTCTGCTTCCTGTTTATGGGTTAAGATGTGAGCTCTTAGTTCCATCTCCAGTTTTCTGCCACTATTCCTTGGCTTCACCATCCTAAACGTCTAACCTTCTGGGACCATAAGCCCAGTTAGACACTTCTTTTATAAATTGCTTTGGTCTTGGTACTTTATAACAACAATAGAAAAGTTACTAATATAGACATTAGATTTCTTAGATTATGGCATGAAAAGTATAAGAGCTAAGAGAAGAATGAGAATTTGGACTATCAAACCTGAAAACACTGGAGCTAGAGAGATGGTTCAGTCAGTAAGAGCATTTGCTGATCTTCCAGAGGACTGGAGTTTGGTCCCCAGGACCCACATCAGGCAGCTCACAACTGCATACTCCAGTTGTGAAACTCCAGTTCCAGAAGAGTCAGCACCCTCTTCTGGTATCTGTGGGCACTGCGTTCAAGTCCACACATACCCATACTTGCATGTGCACGCATGCTTACATGTATACACACATACACACACACACACACACACACACACACACACACACACACACACGTACACCCCCCCAACAAAATAACAATAGAAAAATATAGTCTTAAAAAATATATCCCAAACCTGAAAGCACTTTTGCTTCAAGGAATACCATGAAGAAAGTAAAACAAGTCTTATAATGGGAGACAACCTTTGCAAGCCATATATTTGGCTAAAGGACAATATCCAGGACATAGAAATAATTCTTATAACAACTCANTACTGAAAATACAAGATCTGATGTAAGCAGGATGGAAGTGAAGGAATTGTTCACCTCTCCCACACAGAATGAGCACCTCCTATCTGTAGACAAGGGCACCTTCTGGGGGTGATGTAGACTCTTATCTGAACTTACAGAATAACAGCGGTCCACCAAGGATGAGAAGGCACTTTCATTTTGTCTGTATCATCTCTCCCATAAGCCATTCTGGTTCCATGCACAGCAGGCACTCTGTAGTACCTTCACGGAAATAATGAGGGATTGTCAGGACTAGACCACCTGAGGTCAGTAAGAAACAAAGAACAGAGATGGGGTTCAGAATAACAGTGTAGGGACCCTGGTGGTGGCTCTGTCTTCTGTTGGTGCCGACAGACCATCAGAGAAGCTAGTCAATAGCATTACCCTACAGGAAGCCAGGTTGATGGGCCTCTCGCTCAACCCTTTAGCTTCTTTACTCAGTCCACTGCTTTTCTTGAAACCTTCCCAGTCTGCCTTTGTGATTATCTATCTGCAAGAGGAGCATATGGCCTAGCCCAGCCCAGCTGCTGAGCTATGACTCTGCCAAACCCATGTTCACTCCTTAACCCTTTCCTAGGCCAGACTGGGAACAGCGCAGAGGTAAGCTGAAAAGAGAACATCTGGCCCCCTTGGCCTGGTAATCACATGGTTAATACATCAATTTCCAACACTAATGCTCCAGAGCACCATAGTGCAGGAGGCAAGCCTGTGTTCACGCATATCGGAAGAGCATAGACTTGTCTGTTTCCAGCCCCATTTGTTGAGTAATGATCTCAGAGATCTCACATAGCTACAGAGCCTGGCCTTAAGCCATGCCCCAATACAGCACCCAATCTACAGTTACTGGCTAGTTGGGAAAGACGACNTACAATACTGCCCGATGAGAGGTCAGTGTAGGACTCAGCTAGCAGCCCTGACTCCTTGCAGCTTCCAGCCAATAGTTTCACAGGAATATATAGACTAGACAGCAGTTCCACTTGAACTCAGAACATCATTAACTGCTACCCTGACTAGAGAATGTGACAGATCTNCCTGTTTGGGGTCACCACCCATTGCTCCAATGAGAATCCTAGGTTAGATTAAGAAACAGAAGGCCGGTCACTACCAAGGGATACCAGCAAAAGCTAGAAAAGGAAGCTATTCGTTAAAGGCACAGGAACCAGATTAAGGGGTTATGAAAAATTAGGGAAATATAACATCATCAAAATTNCTGACAGTAGATTCTGAAGAAGTGGAGAAGCATGGAATGACAAAAACAAAAGACAAAAAAGGGACTCAGAATCATCCTGGTGACGAAGTTCAGAAACTACATGAAAATACATTTAGAGACATAAATGAAATTGGGAAAACAATTTATGAGCAAAATAAAAACTCTCACAAAGAAAACTCTCAAAGAATTTGTAGAGATGAAGAATATATGTAACTGAAATAAAACCAATCCATCCAATCATAAGGTTAACAGTCTACTTGACTAAGAAGAAGAGAAAGGCTGGGCAGTGGTGGCGCACGCCTTTAATCCCAGCACTAGGGAGGCAGAGGCAGGGGGATCTTCGTGAGTTCAAGGCCAGCCTGGTCTACAGAGTGAGTTCCAGGACAGCCAAGGCTACACAGAGAAACCCTGTCTCTTAAAAAAAAAAAAAAGAAAGAAATGTCCAGGTCTATTTCATTGTGGACTCCACCAGACATTTGAAGAATTTTGAAGAATTAGTATCAGTTCTTCTTCCAAAAGCTTAAAGAATAAAAAAGTATTCCAAATTGTCTTTATGACATCAGCATTGCCCTGATAGCAAATGCTCGATGAATGTTCTATAACTGAAAAGTAACAAAAGGCCAAAAATCCTTCACAAAATACTAGTAAACACCAGTCATCACAGTAAAAGAATTATTCCCTTATGAACTATATCACTTATAAAAGAAGTGGGCTCCATGCTTGGCATGCAAAGATAGTTCAATATATACATGACAATGTGACTGGCATTAACAAATGAGGAATAGAAGCCATGTAGTCACACAAATAGATTTGTGACAAAATATCCTTTCACAATAAAAACTCAAAAACTGCAGGCGCAGAGCCCAAGACCTCAGCACAATAAACACCGTGCATAACAAACCCACAGCTCACTTATTCAATAGTGAGAAGGTGAAAGCATTCCCTTTAAGGTAATGAACAAGGCAGGGATTTCACTCTTGCATTTCCTTCCAGCTTAGTTTTGAAGTCGTAGCACAAGCAATCCTGCAGGAGTAAGACAAATCCTAGGAGTACACGTAGAAGTTGCTTCTGTTTAAGGGTGGCATTATTCATAGGAAATCTCACCAGCCCATCAAAACTCTGTTAGAACTGATAGATGAATTCAGTAAATGTACAAGGCGTGATAATATCAAAACCCAGTAGCATTTCAGTATACCAATTATAAGTTATCTAAAAGGAAACCAAGGAAGCAGTCCCACTAAAAATAGCAACAACACCATCAACAGCCAACTATTTATGGTACACGTTTTTTTAAGGGAAGTAAAATATTCGCATGATGAAAACTATAAAATTCAGTTGAAGTTGGTGAAAAAATAACCAGAAAGGTATCTTGTGTTCATGGATTAGGAGAATTAACATGGCTCACGTGCCACACTTCCTGAAGTGAGCTGCAGATTCCATGTGATTCCCATTGAAATTCAATGGCATTTTCCACAAAAAATTGAAAATACAAGCCATAAATTTGTATCTCACTGCAAAATGCCCCAAATAGATAAAAATCATCTTGTACTTTTTGCACCATAACTGAATGACACACAGATACCACAATACCTGACTTCAAAATATATCATAAAATAATCATGATAAAAGTGACATGTTGGGGCCATGAAGACAGACTCACAGCTGGTGGGACAGAGTAGAAAGTCCAGATGTAAAAGAACACATTTATGGCCAGTTGGTTTTTGACACAGGCCCAAAGACCACACAATAGAGAACTCTTCCACAAATAATCCTGGGAAGGCTGGTTACCCACAAACAGAAAAAGAAATTAGATCCATCTCATATCATAGACAAAAATAATCTCAAAATTGGTCAAAGGTTTAATGCAAGACCTAAAACCTAAGAGAAATAGAAGAAAACATGAAAATTGCCCAACATTGCTCTGAATTTTTGCTGTCCCCACCGAAGCTCAAGCAACAGAACAAACATAGACGTGGGGTTATTTAAGACTAGAAACCACAGGCAGAGTNAGGAAAAGAATCTGCAGAAGGAAGGGAGGAGATATTTTCAAACTGTGCATTTGCTAAGTNATTATTCACAGTACATGTGGAACTCAGACAGCCCAATAAGGCAACAGATGAAAAAGAAGACAATGGACCTGANCAGACACTCCCAAAAGATGACATATGTGGTCACTGGTTTAGTTGGTGAGNCTCGGAGAATGTAAGTGCAGATGACAGTGGACTAGTGTTTATTCCCATTAGAGTGGCTTTTATCAAAAAGAGGGAAGACAAGCTGTGTCAAGGAACCAAAGGGAACCCGCCACAGAACTGGTGGTGATGGACACTGGTATAGGACTGATGTATGACCCAGCAGTTCCATGGCTATGATACGTGAAGTCAACATGTCAAAGAGATATCTTCTCTCCCATTTACACTGTAGCATCATTTGAAATAAACAAGGTGTGGAATCAGCCTGGATGTCTTTTACAAAATGAAAAGATTAAAAAAAGTAGTATAGCTACACAACAGAGTATTATTCAGCCTTAAAAATTACATTTTTGGGATGACATGAATCTACAGGGTATTTTAGCTTTTAATTGGGACATATTTTTTGTACATTTTTAGAGAGTATATGGCATCTATGGTAGGTTTGAATTTCCTCTTCATTCTGTGGTGGCTGATCTTGGCTGTCCACTTGACATAGGAAGAGAAGACATTCGCTAGAGGAGCTGCCTTTATCAGATCCGCCATAGGCATGTCAGTGACACACGCTTTTGATTGCTAATTGACGCAGGAGGCCCTAGCATGCTGTGGGAAGTATTACCTGTGGGCAGGTGGTCCTGTGAGGTCTAAGAACTATGAGCCTGGATGTAAGTAAACAGCATTCCTCCATGGTTCTTCAAGCTCCTGATGTGGCTTCCCCCAACAATGGACTGAAACCTGTAAGACGAATAAACCTTTTCCCCTAAGTTCTTTTGGTCAGTGTTTTTATCACAGAGACAGAAAGCAAATGAAAACATTTTTTTCGTTTTTTTTTTTTTTTTTTTTTTTGGTATATTCTGTGCTCCTTCTCTTGGTTACCACCGTGATTTAATGGTCTTTGGTTTTGATTATTCTTATTATAATAAGGTTTGATTATTCTCTCTCTTCTATATCTGTCCTCTCTTCGTGGCGGTGACTACTCTCCTCGTTTCTAGTGCTGACCTCCACTAAGCATTTCTTACAGAGACAACCAGGTGATGGCAAACTCGCCATTTCTGCTTACTTTAGAAAGATTTTATTTCACCTTAATTTTTGAAGGATAATTTTGCTGGATATAACATTCCTTATTTATAGTGTTTTGTTTGTTATTGTTTCAGGAGTTTGAGGATTGTTTGTCCTCTTCTGGCTGATAAGGTTTCTGTTGAGAAGTCTGTCGTTACGCTAAGGCNTTAGTCTCTTGTTATTTTTAGTATTTCTTTCTTTTTAGATATAATATACTTCAAAGATGTTTTGTTTTGTTTTGATTGAGTATAGTTGGAATCCTTTCCATATCTGGATGTCCATTTCTCTTTGAAGACTTGGGAAGTCTTCAATTATTATTTTGTAAATTTTATAATGCCTTTCTTTCTCTTATAATGCCAAACTCTTTTTGGCGAGTTTCTCAGTCATATTCTGAATTGTTTTTCTTATTTGTGGTGCTACCTGTATTCTCAGTCAGTTTCCCTAACATCATTAGTTGGAACAAAATTCAGATATATCACAGATTCCCTTCAAGTCAGGATCTATTTCTGGAGAAATTGAAATCTTGTGTTCTTTTGAAGGTGCAATCATTTTTTTCATATTTCTCATATACCTACATTGATATAAAGACATCTGTTATATCAGCCACTCCTCCCTATTTTATGGCAGAGGTTTTGTAGGAAAATGTCCTTTAATGTATATGAGATTCAGANTGTCTGTTGGGTAGGAACTTCCCAGGAACAGGAGGATGGCAATATGGCTCAGTGGGGAAATACTTTCCATGCAAGCATGAGGATTGGAGTTTGTATTCCCCAGCAATCATGTAAATGCCAGGTGAGTGTGGTCAGTCTACAGTTCCAGCACTTGGGAAATAGTGACAAGGATTCCTCAGAACATTCTAGCTGGGGAGACTGANTTGTTGAGCTCTGGGTTCAAGTGAGAGAGCCTACCTCAAGAAACGAGATGGAGAGCAGTTGAGAGCATCAGCTCCTGGCCTCCGTATGCACATACATACACATAGATGTGTATTCCCACACACATGAACACACACAACGTCTGTGAGATTTCTTCAGCTGAAGTTCATATAAGCAGTATCTTTGTGTGCCTCTGTAGTCTGGCTTGCAAGGGCTTATGAATACAGTGGTTTGTTTCTGCACTGGACGTGGCCTCCCAAAGTGCATTTTCTTAGGTCCAATGAAGCTAAAAACCAGTGACACCAATGTGTGGGGTTTTGCAGACACCAGGGATGGCAGAGTAATGATCTGTGTGAGGCAAGAAGGAAATCTGGTTAACATGACTCCTTATCCGGTGTTGCTTCAAACTTCTAGAGTCCAACCCTGGACAGTTTATTTTAGTCATATTTAAGAACAGTACAAGTTTGGAAAAAAGTTTCTTGGTGGCAATTATCATAATAAAGCTTAAGACATGCCTACATAGAAACCCTTGCAAAGTAAATGTGGCCTCTTCCATAAGAACGGGATCTATAGCTTAGGGGCCTAGAGGAGGATCTGGTGTGGTCTAGACATTGTGGAGGTCACCAAGCTGTNAAGTACATGTGACATCTCCCCTAAGGCTGGGGAGAAACAATGCTGACTGAGAAACAATGCTCAAGAGAAGGGTCTAGGGAGGGAGAGTCTGGGGGATTCAGATGGGGCCTCGCACTACAGACAGCACAGGTCTCCAAGCTATTAACTACATCTACGCCCAGCATGTGGGTGGAAAACAGGTATACATCCCATACATTGAAGAGACAAGCCTGTGCGCTTAACATTCTTGGTTTTCCTAGTGCTTTCCTAGTGAGCACAGGGACCTTGTGCCCTCTACAACACCACCACTTTTTTTTTGTTTCTTTTTCTTTAATTTTTTTCATACAATATGTTTGATCGTATTCTTTCCCCTCCCTAAACTCCTCCCACATCCTTTCTAACATATGAAATCAAAACAAACAGAAAACCATTAAGACAAAAAAAAACCCCCAAAACAAAAAACAAATCAAAACAAAATGAAATAAAAAGCCCACAAAACCCAAAACAAAACATGGGTTCCATTTTGTGTTGACCAACTCCTCCTGGGCACAGGGCCTACTCTGAAGTGTGGTTGATACCCATTGGCGAAAACTGATATTCCTTCTCCCAGAAGGTATCAATTGTAAACAGCTTCTTGGTTAGGGGTAGAACTTTGTGTTCAATTCCCACTTCTTAGTGCTAGATTTTATTTGGTTTGAGCCTGTGCAGGTCTTGTGTGTGCTGTTATAGTCTCTATGAGTTCATATAACAAAAACTTTCATGGCTGTATTTGTATAGGATATGGCAGGGTATTTGTGGTCATGACCATGGTCTCAATGCCATGGACTGCAGAGGAGATCTGCCCTATGTCCATGAGGCATTTTGGGGCTTGTTGGTTGGTTGTCTACATTCCTGGAGGTGTGAGATGTGGAAGATACCTTCTCTACATTCTGGGGAGCCTGAGTGGATGGCTTGTGGCTTTGGTACCCCTTGGTATGGAGCTTCAGAGCATGGACAGAGGAAACATTAGTGCCACCATAGTACCAGACCTGCAGAACATGGATGTGACCTTCCCTCCACCTCATGAGGTGAGTGTGAGTGACACTCAGTAGCCTCAGTGGCAAGACTAGGCTGTAGAGGAACCCGAGTTCTTGAGGCCATAGGGTAAACATGGGAAGTGCTAGTCTTGTGACACTGATAGCCGTGCTTTGGAGTTGCAGGATACAGATGAGACCCCCTGAAGCTCCAGAAGGACAAGCATGGGCCATGCTGAGCATTTGGGTTCCTGTGGAGCTGAAGTGGGTACGGGGTGGAGTGATGCCTCAGGCAGTTGCTGGTCCTGATGCTGCTGGGTACTGAGAGGCCAGTCTTCCACTCTGTGAGGTATAAGCAGGCCTGAGGCTTCTGAGAGGGTCCATGAGACAGCTGTTATCCCTGCTATGGCAGGTGACAACCAGTGGCAGTTGTATTCATAGCAGCTGGGATTCTGGGGTGTTGGGACAGCTCAATCTGAGTCCTTTTCTGTAGCAGGGCTGTCACTCAAGCCTGCGGGGACTGTGGACATCTCCTTTAGTCGGGACTGCCAGTCTACTGCTCTGATGGAGGTAGCTGGTACTTTCCAGCTTCCGTTTGCACAGCTGGAGTCATCCTGTCATCTCCAGCTCAGGAAACTGGGGCCTAGGTTGCAATTGGCTTTGTTCTTTGGTCTCGGTTGCCTGTCAGAATCAAGCTGTTCAGAATTCCTGTCACTTGCTTGTTCTCTGTGGCAGAGCATGATCAGGGTACCACTCTCCAGCCATCTTCTGCAGAGCATGTGCTAAAGGGAAATAAACCAGGCACAGACAGGCAGAGACTTTGTGGTGTCATGATGTAAGAAAAATTGATTTCCTAGAAATTGAATGGGGTTTAGCAGAGGCTAGGAGTGGGAGAGACAGTGTGGAGATCACTAGACAAAAGATATGAAGACAATGTCGACAAGAGCTTTGAGATCTGTTGCTCTGTCAGGTGACTAGAGTCAAAATGACGGATTGTAAACCTCCAGTGTATCACCCAACAAATGTCAAGCAAGATGATGGACACATTGATGATGCTTGATTTAATTACTCTGCATTGTGTACACACATCAAAATATCACATTGTTCTCCATGAATATAAAATTCATGATTTGGCAATTAGAATACTATAAATAAAAATGTAATAAAAACAAGTAAATCAATCATGAAAGGAGCAAAGGATTGGAGCAGACATTCTCAGAAAGTTATCAAAGTGGTCCATCAACTCATGGAAAAGATACTGGGCTTCCTTTCTCCTCAAGGAGATGCAAACCACAACTGGGGGTTTNACCTTGCATCCACTGACAGGCTGTGCTAAAGACAGACAGTTCCAAGTATTGGAGGGCATTTGGAGAACCTGAAACTTTTGTTCTGGGTGCGGTAGCTCGTGCTTACAATCCCAGCACTTGGGAAGCTGAGGCAGGAGGATTGCCACAGTTTGAGGTCAGCTTTGGGATACACAGCGACACCCTATCTCAAAACAGCAATGACAACAACCAAACTAAAACAAACAAAACAAAACAAAAAGAGATGCTTGTTTTGTAATTTTTTTTTTGTCAACTTGACACAAGCCAGGGCCATCTGGGTAGAGGGAACTTCAACTGGGAAAATGCTTCCATTAGATTGGCTCATAGGCAAACCAGTGATTGGTATGGGAGGGTCCTAGGGTATATAAGAATATAAGCTGAGCAAAGGCACCAAAAGCAGCATTCTTCTGTGGCCTCTGTTTCAGTTCCTGCTTCCAGATTCCTGCTGGACTTCCCCAGTGATGGAGTGTGACTGAGAGGTGTAAGATGAAAAAAGCCCTTTCCTTCCCAAGTTTTGCTTTTGATCATGGTGTTTACCACAGCAATAGAAACCCCAACTAAAAAAAGGCACCCAGAAATCCTACAAAAATATAAATGCATTAAATTTGTTTATAAATGTTTATAGCAGCACTGTTTATACCCCNCTCCCCAAAGAAGGAAACAACTTGAACGTCTATCAAAAGATGAATGCCTAAATATCCACTGGTACAGACCAGTCATAAAAAGGAATGACGTATGGGCATCCACCACAGTGAGGAATGAATATCGAGAATCCTACGCTAAATGAACAGAAGCCAGGCACAAAAGCTCCAGGAAATGTGCACATGCACGGATCTGTAGAGGCAGAAGGCAGGGTACAGTTTGCACAGGTGAGGGCAAGTAAGGACCGAATGCTGATAGATAGGGAGATTCAGTTTTTGGAGAGTGTTAAACATTCTCAAAAATTCGATGCTGGAGATGAAGAAACAAAGAGCTGAGATGATGTGTAATTATATACCAATATGTCAGTTTAAAAGTATTCTAGGTGGAAGAGGGTGTCCTGGGATAGCTGTGTCCTCTTGTACCTGGTGATTTTTAAAGAACACTTATTTATGGGATGTGTGTGTGGACATGCACACGCCGGTGTGCACATGTGGAGATGACGGGATGCTATTTGGGAGTTGGTGCTCATCTTCACCTAGTTGAGGCAGAGTCCTTTTTGTCTCTGTTGTTATGCAGCATGCTCCAAGCAAGCTGGCCTGTGGCTGACCAGAGTTTGGTTCCGTATTAGGCTGCTTATATAACCGCTGGTGACTCCAGATTCAAGGGAGCCAAGGCCCTCTTCTGGCTTCTGAGGCCACCTGTACTTATGTGAACATACACACACACACACACACACACACACACGTATCATTGAAAATGAAAATAAGCCAGTAAGAATCAGAATTCCCACTTAGGGAAGAAACCAATCTTTGAAACACCAAGGGGTGCTAAAGGCCATAGACCCAGATGGGCTCTGGGAAGTCACACTTGTTTTTATTAATGACTAGGGGCTCTGGGAAGTCACACTTGTTTTTATTAATGACTAGGGGCTCCTTGGAGAAGCTGAGCCCACTCTTCCCTCCTTGCAGGGTGACCTTAATGCATGTCCAGGCTCTTCTGGGTATGCCTTGGGGGGTCACTATCAGACACAGTCCTGGTTGTATGAAGCAGGACCATCACCTGACTGGGGCATTTCTTCCCAGCTAAATACATGAATGAATCACCACACTGCAGACGAGGCTTGTCTTTTTCTTCTAAAGTCAGCGTAAATTTCTTAAAGAAGACAGGCTTGTCAAAAACTGCCTGTGCATAGCAGTTGAAAATGTCTTTAATCAAAAGGGGGTTGCCAAAATATTCATGTCTGTTGTTGTGTGTGCAGTGTATGTTTGTTTGTATGTGTGTGTGCTGATGTGAAGCCAGAGGTTGGCATCAAGTGTCTTCCTCAATAACTCTTCAGTTTATTCTTTTCAGACGGGGTCTCCCGCTGTACCTGGAGATCCCTAATTGGGCTAGGCTGGCTGGCAAAGGAATCTCAGAAATTCTCCCGTCTCTCCTCCCCAGCACTGATTCCCACAGTGCTCCCTCCCCTCCCCCATCGTTTTCCATGGGTGCTGGTGCTCTGAACTCAGGCTGTCATTCTTGCATGCCAAGCACTTTATCAACCAAACTCTCTCCCCGGCTCCAGCAACTGTCTTCAAGTTTGCCTTTTGACATTCACCTTCCTGTTTCCAGCCCACTTTCTACTCCTCTGACAGATGTATGCAGGGACTCTCATAGTTCTCCTCAAGTCACTTAAAACAATACAGAGGATTCGCAGTGTGAGCTCTGGCTCTCTCTCCAGTATTCTAATTCTGGAGTCCTTATTCAGGGCATGGGACTAATGGCTTCTCACACAGGGCTTTTAGGAGCTCCACCTGCCCGGCAGGTGAACAGCCCTGATTGCCAATGTGTAGAGAGGGTCTGTCCCTCAATGGGGACTCTGATGAAAATTTCAAAATTACTTTCCACTGATGGCTACAATGCAGGGCTTTGGGATCTGAGCTGTTCTTTGAGGAAGAGCAGGGTTTCAACAGAAGTAACACCTGGTGGACTGATGAAGGTAGGGAGAGGCCAGGTCTTTGTACAGGGCCTTCAAAGCGTGTCCAGGCTTATTCACTTTGTGTATGCCAAAACGAATTCCATTCACAGCTGGAATGTTTAGTATCAGCAGGGCCAATAGATTTTTTCCCCCACTCCTCACAGCCCTAGTGGCCATGTTCCCATTAAACACATCTAATTCAAAGCTGAGGGAGGCCCACACATCTCCAGCCTGACTCTCAGCTTAATTCCCTCTGTCTTTTTAAAAGCCNCTCTTCCAGAATGAATGATGAATCAAGCATGGCTAATTTTCACACTGAACTGTTTATGTGTTTTTAAAGAGCAGCTTCTGGGAAGAAGGAGAATGAAGATTTAATAAACGGAGAAGCCGCGAAGCTTCCAAGACACATAAGCAAAATTAAGAGACAGCATGTTTTTCAAGCTATCAGACAAATTGATGCCGGCAATGACGGGCACCTTTTCAGGTCAACCGATGAGTGGAGCCCTGTTTGTGGCTCTCGGCAGGCATTGGCGGCGACTTCCTGATTTCTGCACAGCCTCAAGAAACACTGCCTTTTTCTGTCAAGAATACTCAGGCTCTGGGGCACCATAACCTAGGCAAGTCTGGGGGTCACTTACCTCCTGTCTCTGAAATCGTGGGAGAATGTCTCTTTGTCACTACTCACTCACTCTNTCCCATTCTCCCTACCTCTTTTCCAGGCATTGCTGAATCATTTGACAACTTTTTCACCCTATTTTTTTTCCTGTTTTAACAATTCTTACCTGTTTTATACCCTGAGTGACCTCTTGCCTCTCAATTTATTTACTTACCTACTTTTTCATTGGCCTATATTCACTGTGCCTCGTGCTGGGTTTCATATTGGTTATTTCTTTCAGGTGTGCTCTGAGCTTTGACCATAGTCACCCCATTCAAGGAAACATGCAATGTTTGTTATTTGGGGCCTGGCTTATTGCCCTTAATGGGTTAACTTCCAGTCACGTGGTTTCCAGCTGACAACCGAATTTCATTCTTCTTCATGGATGCAGAAATTGCATTGTGTATACAATGCATCACATCTTCTTTATTCTTTCCTCTGTCAATGGACAGTGGAGCTGCAAACATCTATGTGGTGGATTGATGTGAAGTGTGGGGAGTATATCCAGGTATTGCTGACACTCCCAAGTTGCCTGTACTCAGGCATTTTGGGTGGAGCTAATGCCCAGAATTTCCACCTTGGATTCCCATACCTGTCAACTAGGAGACACTGACTGTGTAATCTTTGTGCTTGGAATCTTAGTGGCGTTAACCTGTGCTAGTCAAGAGTAGCCCACTGCATTGTCCAGCTTTGGACCGTGTATTACTGGGCTGAAAGGAGATCAGCAGAGAAGTCAAAAGTGAGACAATCACACCTTTNCAGCAGTCACCTGAGGCCCTTGACTTTTTTATGCTATACTCTCTGTTTCCACTAATTCCTGGAGGCTTTTTTTTCCACCACTGTTCACCTCCCTGTGAATTATTTATTTGCTTATTTTTTTTTCAATTTTATTGGTTCTGTTTGTTGCACATGGTNCTGGGTTTCATACAGGTAATTTCTTTCCAGAGCACCCTGCATTTTCCCCACAGCCCTTCCCTATGCCCATTACACGTCCCTCCTTCGCCTCTCTTCCTCTGGAGCAGCTTCATGATGGAAGAACCGGTCTGTGATACAGAAGANATTTGAGAAAAGTTTTCTGTGCTCTGGGACACTTCTAACTTAGCCCTTTCGTGTCAGCATGTGAAGGCACACGACATTGGGAACCTTTAGCTGTATTTCCCCATGTTTTAGACTTTCAGTACTGGCAATGCAAAAAAGAATCTTTTGCGATCTTCCTCCATAAATGCACTGAATTCTTCNGACATTCTGTCTTGATGTGGCGCAGGCAATCTTCAGTATTTTAGCTGAAGTCACAAGGAGTCCTGTTTCCCATTGTCATTCTCCCCTCTAGTCTCCTAGTGTATGGGGTCAACACTTCACCTTACAAAACCACAGCTCTCTCATCCACTGGGTCTCCACCTCCTCTTGGTCTCCACCAGTGTGTACGGGGATACCATAAACTCCCTCACCCTTCCAGCCTCTCTCTTTACAGGGCATCACATTATATCTGAAGAGGCANCCTTTTAGGCACTACCTTTACACCCCTTTAGTGACTATACTCGTTCCAGGGACATTACATTTTTTTCCCCCAGGATGCAGTTCTTTGTGACTTGAGTAAAAAGTTAAAATCTAGTCCTTTGCAAATAGCTCAATTTTACAAATAAAGAATGACTTGAGGGGAAAAAAATGAAAAGCGCCACTCGGAGCCTTGCTACCCCAACTATTTAGTGAAAGCNGTCACAAGAGGGATGAGTGACACATTTGAACGGGTTCTTGGGGTCTTCTCTGCACGAGGCAAACCCATGCTCCAGCAGGAGGCAAACCAGCTGTAGCTTGTCCTATATTAGTCAATTATCCTAATGATTTTCCTCTTCACTGAAGAGCCTGGATCCAGGTCGCCCTTGCATTTTATGAAGATTTTACTTTGTCTTCTCGCAAATATTAATTGGATTCTCTCCATGTTGATTCCTGCCTCCAGGGTTTTGGGGTCACTGCAGGTGCAGGGAGGCCAGCAGAGGGGGACTGAAGACTGGCAGGAAGTGCCTTCCTTCCTGCGTTTCCATCCCCTGCTCTTGTGAGGACAGCATTTGATTAGTCCTTTGCAACCTGTTTCTCCTCAGATACAAGGAAAATACCGGAAAGCGCTGTGCCAATTCTGGCTGTCGCTCCTTTGAACACTGTGGGATCTGCTGCAGGAATGTGAAATAAATCCAAAAAGGGCTGCTTTACGGATCTTTGAGTGTGGTGTCACAGAAGGAAACTGTCTTAGAAATCATAGCTAAAATTGGATCGTTAGTTAATTCTGTGGAAAAAAATTAGAATTAGGATGAATCTGTAAGTTAGGAGTCATTGTTAGCCAATGCCCTTTGCTCTGTGTAAGATGGCCATGTCACTGGGATATAACTGACATCTGAGACCCAGATCCAGAGCTCTGTCACTGGCCTTTCCTGGGGTCCACCCAGCCATCATTCCCGGGGCCAGGC
>LZPO01044526.1:39864-52206 GCA_001675575.1 Neotoma lepida | reverse complement strand
CATAATTCTTAATTATCTCAGGATCCCCATAAGATTTCCAGTGCCCTCAACCAGCAGGAAGTAGTGTGAGAAGCTACACCCCAATTCCTAAAATATTGTTTATTAAATGTTTATTTTTATTTAAAGAGCATTGATTATAAACACAATCTCTTTCTAAAGAAGAAAAGGGGATATATATACATATATATGATAGGATAAAAGAGTAGATAATTGAATTTATTTTTAAAGAGCAACAACTTATTTGAAATGTTTACATTGCTATAGATTTTAGTTTATTACACATTTAAAGTTAATTTCTCTTTGTTTTGTTGTAGTTCTTTGTATTTGGAGAGGAAGTCTCCCTCTGTAGCCCAAACTATCCTTTAAACCTGAGATTGCTACCTCATTGGTTTTGGGATAGCAGACATACACCATCATGCTCATTATATTTTGCATATCTATCACATATCAAGTATGTGATGTTGGCCCCTCATGGAATCTTTCTGTCAGCAGTATCTTCTCTTATCTCCTGGAGGCTTTTAAGACTACGGAAGGGACTGAGGGAGATTCAGCAGTTGAGAGTGCTTGATGCTCTCCCACAGGACTNAGAACCAGTAGGCTACTCACAACCATCTGCACCTCCAGCTCCAGAAGATTGAACCCTCTTTTGGTCTCTTCGGGCATCTGTACACACATGGCATATACTCTCTCTGTCTCTGTCTCTCTCTCTAACCCCTCACCCTTCTCATATACATATATATACATGAAAATAAATCCTAAAAACATTTAAAATTATTCCTAGGTCTGGTTCATTCTCTATGCCTTCCCTGGCATGGTGATCTGCTTAGCTGCCTTTTCCTCAACACTAAGAGGACAGGTTTTGCTGGAGCTGATACTACATAGAAGGGTCATCTTCTGGTCATGTGCACACAAGTTCACCTTGAGATGGTTCAAGCCACAGAGTTTTAACTTTCTGATGGTGTGAAACTATAAATGCACAGCAACCTTCCTTAAAATTTGAATTTCTTTCTTTCCTGGGGTAGATGATGAGATGCTCTTTCTGATACCAAGCAGGACTGAGTCAGAGAGCACAAGAGTGAGCAGCCCAGGGAGGATAGGGATCAGGAGAGTACAAGAGTGAGCAGTCCAGGGGGGACAGGGGTCAGGAGAGCACAAGGGTGAGCAGCCCACACTTCCCAAGGTTTTATGTTGCTGAGTCAGCAGTCCAGGTGAGCNGATGCATTTCCATCTTAATATTTTCAACTTATCATAATTTTATTTGTGTGTAATCTCAAAATAAATAAAGGAGCCACTATCTAGGCAGAGGCAGGAGANAAAGCCGAATCTTATTTGAGTCATTCCTGGGGACAGAGACAGAAATTCCTCAGGATGGGGAGTCTGTGCCCTGTCTCTGTCACATCTGTCTGTCTCTCTTTCTTGTTTTCATTTTTTTTTTACTCTTTCTTCTCTCTTTTTTCCTCTACATCTTTCTCTCCCTCTTCTTTCTCTCCATGTGTCTGTATATATTCATGTGTCATGTAGTTGTGTTCATGCAATTGCAAACACATGTGTATGCTGAGGCCAGAGAATAACCTCAGGTGTTCACTTTTATTTTATTTATTTTAGAGACAGGGTCTCTCCCTGGTCTATACTCACCAGGGAGTATAGANTGGCTGGCCAATGAGCCTTGGGGACAAACCTGTTTCAACTTTTCCAGCAGTGAGATTACAAGAGCGAGCCACTGTGCCTGTTTATTTAAATGCGTGTCCTGGTGATTGAATTTATGTCCTCACTCTTGCGAGGCAAACACTTTGCTGGTGGAGTCATCTCCCCAGTGCCTGGTGTTTTTCTTTCTTAAGAGGTATTATCTTACTCAATTGTAATCACCTGTCATTCTGAAGAAAGATTGAATGAGGAGTGGAAGGTGGGATCCAGAACATGTGCTGACCAATGGGTTTCCCAGCCTCTGCCTGAATAGTCAATGTATGACACATATATGCTGGGGGGTCAGACAGGAATATTCCCCAAAGTTTCTTCCACTCCTAATCTCCTAGCAAGTGGTGCCAACGCCTTCCCTTCTAGACTGTTATGTGTTTATTTACCTATTTCTAACTTCAAGTTGACCACTTTATCACCCTTTACATTAATTTGTGAGCTATACCACTCTTTTTGTTTGTTTGTTTGAGACAGGGTCTCACTATGTGACCCTTGGCTGTCTTGGAACTCACTTTATAGACCAGGCTGGCATATTTGGAGATCCTCCTGCCTCTGCCTCCCAAATGCTGGAACTAAAGGTGTGCACCACCATGCCTGAAGAGACACACCACTCTTAATTTTATTTCTCTTGCATCTTTGGCATTGGATCAAAGGAAGGTCTAGATGTGGAAGGGCCAGAGATTTATGCCAGTGTTTATTCACTTCTGAGGAACACAGTGCCAGACTTTTCCACAATGCTATACCCTTTCCTTTAAGATGTTTTCTACAAAGCCTCAACTCTTGTAGTGTTTGCTTTTCACAATGTTCTTTCAGGTAGGTTAGTGTCCTGGCATGGTTCCTGGCTCCAAGAGTAGGGCTGTATAATTAACCTGTTAGTATTATTTTAATGTTATAGTTTCTTTATTGCCAGTCTAAGTACCTTTAAATTGTTAATGTATCATTCACACCTGCTCATGTGATTTAGAAGATAAAACATTGAAGATACAGCAACATAATCTGTAATTTCACATATGACTATTCTTTGTGTGTGAAAATGAGCTCCAGGGCACGCAGTTTGCATTTTTACATATGAATGAACAAATTATATTACCATTTTCATACATTAATTTTGAATGCAACCTATATGGTAAGGGATACCACGATAAATCTCAGGCTATGTTAAGACAATCTAAGATACTTCGTTTAGTTGTGGGTGAAAGACTTATTAAACTAGTTATCAATAATAAAAGGCAGTTTAAGAATTTCTACACTTGGGTCTGAGTGATGGCCGAGTGGTTAAGAGCTCTTGCTGTTGTTCCAGAGGATCCAGTTCTGTTCACAGCACCCACACCACAGCTCTCAATAACCATCTGTAACTCCAGTTGTGGGGAATCTGGTGCCCTCTTCTGGCCTTCATGATCACAAGGCTCACGTGGTATTCAGAGATACATGCAGACAAAACACCCATATACATAAAATAAAAATAAAGGTTAAAAATTTAAAAATAATACATAAATAAAAATTTTTAAAAACCAAAATTTAAAAGATCACATACCAAAACTCACCAGATCCAAAGCCTATATATTTCAGTGAACTTCTATGCATTTAGCATAGCCATTCTGAAGCTGTGGAGATTCACATGGATTTTACACAGTCACTATCAGAAATGTTTTTATACACTTATCCACCTCCAAATATGAAGCTCCATGCCAGATTTAAAACTCTAAAAAACAATTAGCTTTATGTTCTCTTTCACAAACTGTGTCCATTACCTGCACCCAGTCCTTCTGCATCCCCTAATATTTAGCCTTTATTCTCTTTTCTATATGTTATACTGTAGGCAGATGTATATATCATAGGAGGGGAAACATACAATTTTTTACCTTTTTGAGATTGTGTGACCTCACTTATTATTATGTATTCCAAGTCCATCCATTTTCCTACATATTTCGTGATTGCATTTTTCTTTAAAGGTAAATAGTACTCAATTATACATATCACATCTTCATTATTTATAATATCTCACTATTATACATTACTTTACATTAGTGAAAATTAGTTTTCAAATTGTGTATGTAATTTTATACTAGCCCACTTAGATAATTGGGTATTAGTCACTTTTCCTGCTGCGTGACAAAATTCGTCACAAAGGCACTTTAAGTGGGTAGAGTGTGTTTTGGTTCTCAGTGTGAGCGTGCTGTCCATTGTGGTAGCTAACCTGCTCTAGCTGTATGTCAGGACTGTGAGGCGGCTGATCACATTGTAGCCCCAGTCAGGAAGTAGAGAGAGAAATACTGGTGCTCAGCTCCCTTTCTGCCAGGCTGGACTCTAGTTTACGAACAGTTCCTTCTGTTGGATACTCATGTTAGTTCACTACGTTTCCTATAAGAATGTGACTGCTGTCAGTTACCTTATGATCAGGCCACACGATGATCCTGGGGAAAGTCTGTAGGCGTAGTTCTCAGGAAGGGATCTCAGTGTCAAATGGCACACGATCTTTAAATGTGACAGGTGTTGTGAAGTGTCCATTCAGGGGTAACATTCAGTTTTGACTCCTCCCATTCATGTGTGGGCGTGATCTCTCCCCACATGTAACTCACCCTAGTTGCCATTAGTTTTGAGGTGTGCTTCTAATTACAGTTTTTATGACCTAGGAACATTTGCTTAGATATGTAAGTTATGTGTCTGTTTCCTTCTCATCCAGTCATTCGTATGTGAGAGCTCTAGCAGGCCAGGGATCTTGGGCTTATTAGATCTTTTGTGTGATATTTTCTGTCATTTTTCCACAGAGAGGCAAATGCTTTCTGGACTCTTGTTATGTGTGCTTTCTCTACTTTATTCTGTCTTTGTGTGTGTGTGTGGGGGGGGTGTATTTGTATGTGTGCACATATACATGTGTAGCGTACATATACGTGTGTGCACATACCTGTGGAGGCAGGAAGTGACTTTCTTTTGTTCTTCACTTTATTTTAGAAGAGGATTCTCAGTGAGCCTGGAGGATGTCAGTCCAGCTAGGATGCAGCCAGTCAGCTCCAGGCATCCTCCTGTCTCTATGTCCAGCACTGGTGTTGCAGGCCCCTTCTTTCATGCGTGCATTTTTATGTGGGTGCTGGAGACCTGAGCTCCAGTCCTCATGCTTGCTTGTGGGACAAGTACTTTACCTACTAAACCATCTTCCAAGCCTCCTTTTTTCCTATTGAAAGTGGTATTGGGTCATGCCAAGAGTCTGTGGAGGAGACGTGTCTGTATTTCAACAGTTCAGATGGCTTCCCAGTGTCCACTGTTACCGCCCAATGGTGGTGGTTGTGGAGAAAGTTGGTTTGGCATTTGGAGAGAGAATGACTTGATAAAACTCATGATTCAATCCAGGTCATTGCTATGCCTTTGAGCCTGCACTTCAGGAAGATTATCAAGTTAATTCTGGGTAATGGTTCAAATGGCCAAAGACTAGGAAACCTTTACCCAGTAGCCAGGAATGATGACTTTTGGCTGTACCTTCCTTCTGTNGGCATTACTGGCTTCTGACTAAAACCAATCCAAGTTAATTCCTATCTTGTCTTTGTCAGTACTCCCTTGCAGCCTTGAACAATGGTCTTATCTGAGCTTTTGCCCGTCTGTGAACTGAAGATACATACTTGAGTGGACTTCTGTCACCCCAGGGAGATGGCACCCATTGCAAGCACTCTGTGCAGCCCCTGGTGCCCACTGCAAGCACTCTGTGCAGCCCCAGATCCCCCAGTGTGCTGAGGTTCATGGATGTAACCTTGCAAGCTGTGCATCCTGAGGCCACATCTTGGACCTCTCCTTGCCTCAGTTTCCTCCCCATAAAGTGTAGATGATCCTTGTACTTTATTGGGTTGGTATGTAAAGTGCNTAACCCGGTGCCAGACACATAAGTGCTCAACAAATGGTAGCTATTGGTTTTTATTGTTGTCATTATCATTCTCTCCAGCAATTTTCTTAAGCTTCCTTATCCCGAGCCCTTCTGTTGAAAATTGGCCGGGATGCTTCCACTATTATTCCTTCTCTATAGTCATGCTGTGGCATCTGAGCTGTTGTATGATTGAATCTGCCAGGCACTTTGCTGGGATCCGTGTGTGGAGATGTGGGGATTCCTGCCGACAGGAGCCCCTAGGGATACTGCTTGGGTCTGGGCCAGCACTCCTTTCTTCTCCCTCAAGAGTCCCAGGGATCAATCCACCCACTCTCTTCTGCCTGCCACCACCTGTCCTTCCCCTCATGTTTGTCTCTGTTCTGGATGGGACACACACACACACACACACACACACACACACACACACACACACACACACACACTCCTCAAGTGTTCAGAAGAAAAGGAAAAAATGAATATTATAGAATCATGGGATAGCAGCTTCAGACATGGCTCTTGCTATCTAGATTTGATTCTGTTTGCACGTGTGCAGAAATGGTGATTTCTAGTCACTGTACAGCTCATTACTGTCTCTACCTTCCTTTGGTGCTTCACTGTGTTGAATATTATATGATATATAATACTATATACATAATATTANATTTACTATATATCATGTATGTTCTAGTTTGTTCCCCTGTGGCTGTGACAGAACACTACCAAAAGCAACTTAGGGAGNAAAGGGTTTGCTTGGCTCACAGTTCATCATGGGAGGAAGCCAAGGCAGGAATCAAGCAGGGCAGGAACCTGGAAACAGGAACAAGTACAGAGGCCATGGAGGAGTGCTGCTTACTGGCTTCCTTTCTATTGCGTGCTCAGCCTGCCTTCTTAGATAGTCCAGGCTCACTTTCCCAGTCATGGCACTGCCCAGAGTGGGCTGAGCCCTTCTGTATCAAGAAATCACCCACAGACGTGCTTACAAGCCAAGCTGATGGAAGCAATTCCTCAGTGGAGACTCCGTCTGCCATGGTAACTGTGGTTTGTGTCAAGTTGACAGAAATTAACCTGCATGTATATTATACTGGGTGCACTGTTTGTGTAGGCTGTGCAAGGATGCATGTACTGTGGTCTCTGCTCCACATCATTGAGAGTGAGGTGACATGGCCAGGGTAAGGGACACATCTGAGGGTAACTTTACTGTTGGCTATGCCCTAGGCTGGGCACCTACATCCTCCAGGGTCATAGTCTGAACCACAACCTGACAAAGGCATGTTGTATGAAATCCTGGTTCTGCTTCTTCAGGCTGGGTGAGTTCTACATGTTACATGCCACAGCACTGCCTCATCCACCCACCGTGAGCAGCTAGCCCAGTGGAGCTGAAATTTCTCTCTTTCTCTTAGAGATTGGCTCTTCTTTTCTGCTCCCCCACCCCCTAGTAGTGGTGGCAACAAATGCTTTAGAACCACAGAAGAGTCAAAAGTTACAGTGTACATGCAGCAGCTGAAGACCATCTAATTTCAAAGCCCATGCTCTTAGGGGGAAGAGCCAATAAATTATGGGATAGAATCTGAAACCACAGACCATCTGACTTCAGAGCCTGCCAAAAAGTCTTAGATTTAATGGGATTAATGTTTTATTTACAAATATACATACAAGACTTTCATGTCTGTCAGTCTCTCNTCTACCTGGGGGCAGAGTGGTACAGGGTGGGTGAGAGCATATGTGGATAAGGGAATGGGTTTCCTAAGAGTTGTCTCTTTAGTCTTTTCACTCTGCTGGGTCCAGTTTACAAATATAAATGGTATACTGTATTAAGGTGTATGGCTTATTGTTTTGATATTCATACACTCCATGAGATAGTCCTCCCAGCTAGGCCTGTTAACATATCCACAGTGTCACGGAGTTACTTAAATGTCCTTTTCTTTTTTCTTTTTTTTGATGAGAATTCAGCATCATCATATGAACTGCCATCCTGATATAATTAGGTCACTAAAACTTACTCATTTTGTGCATCTCTGTAACCTTCTCACTCTTCTCTCTTTGCTCTATTCCATGAGCTCTGGCAAACAATGTCTTACTCTCTCCTTGTACAAGTCCACCTGCTTTTAGGGTTTCTCTTTCCTTTTTTTTTTTTTGAGTTGTTTAGATATGATGTGAGAGTCTAAGTTCATTCTGAAGGTGGATATCGAGTTTCTCCAACATTCCTCTGGAGCCTGCCCTGTTGGATCTGTGCTGTGTGTCCTTGTCACAGACGCATCTCACCGTCAGTAGTGTTTCCTGGCACCTGCTCTGCTCCACCGTCAGTCTGAGGCTAGCCCTTTACTTCTCTGGGAACTGTGGCTTTGTAATATATTTTGAAGTCGGGAAGTATAGTGCTGCTGGCTCCATGGTTCTGACTGAGATTGTNGTTTTGCATTCTTGTGGTTTTATATAAATTTTGGAATTAAAATGCAAGCTGTGTAAAGAATGAAGTTACAGGGTCTGGAGAGATGGCTCAGCTGTTAAGGATACTTTCTGATCTTCCAGAAGACTTGAGTCTGGTTCCCAGCATCCACCTTGAGCAGCTCATTCTCCTGCAACTCCAGCTCCAAGGAATCCGACACCCTCTTCTAGCTTCTCCAGGCACCTGCAATGCATGAGTGCATACCCATATACAGATACATTATACATACATAATTTAAAAAAAACTGAAAAAATGAAGTTGGGATTCTGAAATGGGTTGTGTTGAACCTGTATGTCAATATGTGTAATATTGATGTTTTAATAGTATTAATTTTGTATGAATGCAGTATACTTGNGATTGGTGGGGCTTCAAAATTGGAATCATGGTTGGTCAGATGTTTTTCGGTGCACAGAGCTGTCTCTGTCAGGCATGTCCAGTCTTTTAACATTGTGACAAATGGCTTCTACAAAGTTCACACTCAAGGATCAAGTAATAGAGGTTTTATTTTTATTTTTATTTTTATTTTTTTTAGAATCTCTTAATGTTTTAAATAAGTTAAGGGGTTTGTGTTGGGCCACATTCATAGATATCTGGGGGCCATATGTGGACATGTCTGAGAATAGACGGTAACTGAGCAGGGCTGGATCTACTGGGGGAGCTGTTTCAGGGACCGTGGTCAGGTCTGCAGATGGCAGGCCTGTACCAGATGTAAAAACACGTACAGCTTACAGATTTCCCATGTGGGCTCCCACTGCGTCCCTGGGCAGTCTACTGATAGATTTCGGGAGATCAAGATGGGAGCTGGGTCAAAAGGGTTTCTTCCATATCTGTAGTTGGGCCTTGGTGACCAGAGTTGTTACTGGGGATACAGATGTACTTACCTCTCTTTGGGCCTGTGAGTCACCCCTTTCTATGACTGATGGATTTAGGGATGTTTCTGCTGTGGTAATATTAAGGAGTGCTATTATAAACATATCTTATTAAAGTATCTTTTGTAACTATATGCACTCATCTTCCTTAGGAATACATTCAAGAGTCGAGTTACTGGGTTATAGTGTACATATAGAGTCACCTTGATTTAAAGTTGCTAAATAGGTGTTCCTAATAGCTGTACTGCTTTCCACAACCNCAGTGCTCGGGAACATCAGCTGCTCTTCGTCCCAGCCACCCTCACTCTTGCCAGCTTCATTATCTGAGCCTCTGACGTCTTTGCAGATGCTTCAGAGCAAAGTTGCCTTTGATTTTTCTGCAGCAATGGGGTGTTTGTCACATACAGAACTACTTAAGTATCTTAGAAATGAAACAAATGTCATAAAAATCAATGGACTCTTCAAAGTGTGAGAAAACATAAGCGGAAATGCCTACGAGAGAAGAATAAGCAGCTTGTCATTGCTNAGAGACAATGGGGCCTGAGGAGCTCATTACTGTGTCCCTTTAGTGTCACTGGGTCATTTAAATCTTTAGCCATGTACATGGATCACAGGCAGAGTGGGACTCATGTAGGGTATTTATTTCCTGCCACAGGAAATCCACACAAAGGAGTAGGTAGCCGTGAGCGGCTTCTCTCATCCTTGTTGACTCAGAGATATGGAATAACTCTTCTGTGTATGGTGGGGTTACAGCCTTTAAACTCTCAGAATCAGCTTCATAACTCCATTTACTCACATATTGACCAATACACTAAAAATCAGAATGTAAAATTCTCTCAAACCCAAACTAGTTTGAGACATGGATGAAATAAAACCCGAAGCTCGGCAGTCTTGATTTGACTTTAGAAATAAGTTGGATATATTTTATAAAGATCAATGATTGCACCACAAATTCCTATGCACATTTGATGGGCCAAATACAACGATGTTACCTTGTAAGAGATACTTTAAAAACGAGCGTATTTGTTTGCCTGTTTGTGTAAGCATGGCTTTCTTCATGAAATAACAGTGACTTTTTATTATTTGAGTCTGCATTCAGAAACTGGGTGTTGCATAAATGACCCTCAAATGTACAACATTGCAAATGGTCCGTTGTTTTTTACAATGTTTTTAATATTGTGCACATCGTCAACTAATGGGATAACAGCCTAAGTTGGGATGTGTTTATATTAGTTTTAGCCAACTTAAAATACATTTANCCTTTAGCTTCTCCTCAGGCCCAAACCACATCAAACAGGCCACACACAAACTCCTTGAGGCTGTGATTAAAAAAAAAAAAAAAGCTAACTGTCTTTCTGTATTCCTTTTTAGGCCAGGGATTCCCATGAGAAGAGTAAATACATATTTTTTCATCTTTCTCTTTTCATGCTGGCTTACCTGTCAGCTCCATTTTTTTTTTCTAAAGGTAAAATTTTAAGCCTACAAATGCATCTTTAAAACTAGTTTCAAGTATACTATATTGCAAGTAAAGATGCCCCAGAAGGCAGTATGACCTTGTCAGGAAGCCACATGCTCCGAGATAGAGACATTTTCACTGACTGTCACTCCTTTCTGATGGAAGCCTCCAGTTAACTCATGAGTGTATTTATTCCCGAGACCCTTTACAAGCCACAGTGTCACACAATCATCTCACACTAAGCACCGTGGCTGTGCATCACTTCATATTTCCAAGAGCATCTATTAAATGTGACAGCAGCACTTGTGTTGGGATGGAGAGGTTCAGGGAGAAGAGATGAATCACGTGGCCACACTGGGGAGCCGAGTGGAGAGCGTCACTTGGGACAGACTGGGTGATAAAGGAGGCTTTCTGGTCCTTCGAAAAAGTGCATGTGTGTTTGCAGCTGCCAGATGGTGATGCACCGGGTTCTTACCGAGGATCAGGTCAGGTGGGTCAGCCCTCTGTAAAGGTGCCATGTGGGGACCTGCCCACTGTCCACTCCAGCTCACTTTTACCCTATTTTCCAATTTAATGAAATCACAGCTCAGAATGATAAAGTTCAGGCCAATCCCATGTCAGCTATCAGACTCTNGAAAATAGTTTTTTATTATTATTATTGTTATTACTACTACTACTACTACTACTAGAAAGGATGAGTTTATTGGGCTTCCCTGAAGAGCATCTGTGAGGGGTTACTTATGGAGTATATATGACACCAAAACAGATGCATTAATGTAAATCCCCACCCCATCATTGACAACAATCTAGAGAGTAGCTGTGTAGTTCCAGGCATAAGAAAAGTAAGGCTATCCTTATAGTCCCAACCAAGTTTCATGAAATAACTTTAGAAATAAAATGAGGATGTTTAGGTGAATGTGCTTTAACAACCATGGACTTCCAGATTCCATTTATCCTTTGAGCCAATAAAATTGACCCACTTAGCCACTTCTCAATTCTAGAAGGTAGACTCTTTTCTTGGTCTAGAGATCGTGCAAAGTCTGCATTGAGGCAGTAACTTCTTACGGCACCATTGCCCTCCTAGGGTCTGCCCATTCGTCTCCATGTTATTCTGAACAAAGCCTGGTTCTAGCTTATCTCACTTGTCAATTATTATCCTTCAAGAGAAGGAAAGGCTTAGCTACCTAAAACCTGCAGGACCTGAGTAGTGTGTCCAGGGAAATCAAGGTGCAGTGTCTTGGAATGGACTTCAAAGTGGGAGGAATACAGAGCCGAGGAGGAAGTGTGTGCGATGAGGGTGGCTTTTTTTCCATATCCCTGGAACAGATCCTAAGACAATTTTGGAACGCTGACACTTGGAATAAAAGCAGCGGTAAATAAGATTGGGATGCTGAGTGCTCTTGGCTGAGAATGGAGAAAACAGGCTGTTACAATAGGTATGCTAGAGTGGATGATTCCATAAACCCGGAGAAGGCTGGGATAGAGCACAGACAGTAGCGTTAGCAGGTGCGCAGAGCTCTGGGTTTGAGTCCCAGGGCTGTGTGAACAGGATTACAGTAGAATATATAATATGTCAGGCTATTTGTCTTTGAGGATTTCCAATTCTTGTAGTTTTAAAGTCTCAGGAAATCTTTGCCCTTTGTGGTTATGCCGCAGAATCAATAGCCAGGCAAGTTCATTTATTTAGCTTTGCATTTTTTCAAGACAGTTTTCAAAATTTGTTTGATAGCGATGTAAAATATGTATAAGTCCCCTACATCAATTCTCCAAAACAAGGTGTATTTGGAACATCCGGCTTCCATGCCAGTCCTCTGTGGGCTTCTGCCTGCCTGGACCACTGGTCAATGTTATAAACAGTTCAAAGTTTCTCCTGAGTTTCTTTTCATTTTTAAAAATTAATTAATTAATTTATTTATTTTACATCCCACCATGGTTTCTCCTCCCTCCTCTCCTCCCAGTGTCTCCATCCCCGTGTGTCCCCACCCCCAATCCACTCCTCCTCCGTTTTGTTTCTTTTTTTTATTTA
>LZPO01044526.1:16211-39839 GCA_001675575.1 Neotoma lepida | reverse complement strand
TTTACATCCCACCATGGTTTCTCCTCCCTCCTCTCCTCCCCTCCCCCCATCTCTCCTCTGAACCACCCCCCAACCCATTCCTCCTCCATTTCCATCTAGAAAATGGCAGGTCTCCCATGGACATCGACAAAGCATGGCATATCAAATTGCATGAAGACTAAGCACCTCCCCATGTACTAAGGCTGGGCAAGTTGACCCAATATGAGGAGTAGGTTTCCAAAAGCCAGCAAAAGAGTCAGAGACAGCCCCTGCTCCCACTATTAGAAGTTCCACAAGAAGACCGAGCTACACAATTGTCACATACATGCAGAGGGCCTAGGTCAGTCCTATGCAGGCTCCCTGGTTGTCAATTCAGTCTCTGAGCTCATATGAGCCTGGGTTTTCTTGTGATGTCCTTGATTCCTTTGGCTCCTACAATCCTTCTTCCTTCTCTTCAGCGGGATTCCCCAAACCCAGCCTAATGTTTGACGGTGGGTCTCTGCATCTGTTTCCAGTTGTTGGATGAAGCCTCTCTGATGACTATTGGGCTAGACACCAATCAATATCTTATAGCAGAATATCATTAGGCATCATTACATTGACTTTTTTTTTTACCCCAGCCATGTTTGGTTCTATCCTAGGTCTCTGGTCCATCCAACCTCTGGGTCCTGGCACTCTAGGCGGTGTCAAGGGTAGGCTCACTCTCATGGCATGGGTCATTGGTTAGCCACTCCCACAATCTTTGCACCACCTTTACCCCAGCACATCCTATAGGCAGGATAGACTATACGTCAAAGGTTATGTGGCTGGGTTGGTGTCCCAATCCCTCCATTGGAAGTCTTGCCTGGTCACAGGAGATGGCCAGTTCAGGCTACATATTTGCATATCTACAACTGCTAGGAATCTTAGCTAGGCTTATCCTTGTAGATTCCTGGGAGTTCCCTTGTACTAGATTTCTACCTAACTTCAAATGGCTCCCCTTTCAGTTGAGTCTTTCAGTACTCTCCATCTACCCCACCCAAACCTGATCCCTCCCATTCCCATCCCCACACACTCCCAATCCACCCACGAAATCTCTTCTATTTCCCCTTTGCAGTAAGATCCAAGTGCCCCCCTTGGGATCTCCTTGTTACCTAGCCTCCCTGGATTGTAGCATGGTTATCCTTTACATTACAGCTAATATCCACTTGTGAGTGAGTACATACCATGTTTGTCTTTCTGGGTCTGGGCTACCTCACTCAGGATGATCTTTTCTAGTTCCATCCATTTGCCTTTGAATTTCCTGATGTCATTGTTTTTAACAGCTAAGTAGTACTCCATTGTGTAAATGTACCACATTTTCTTTATCCATTCTTTGATTGAGGGGCATCTAGGTTGTTTCCAGATTCTGGCTATTACAAATAAAGCTGCTGTGAGCATAGTTGGGCAAGTGTCCTTGTGGTATGATTGAGCATCCTTTGGGTATATGCCCAAGAGTGATATAGCTGGGTCTTGAGGTAGAGTCCCAATTTTCTGAGGAACCACCATACTGATTTCCAAAGTGTCTGTACAAGTTGGACTCCCACCAGCAATGGAGGCGTGTTCCTTTTGCTCCACATCCCTCTCTAGCATGAGCTGTCACTTCTGTTTCTGATTTTGCCATTATGACAGGTGTAAGGTGGAATTTTTTTCTTTCTCTCCCTGTGTCATATGAGTGCAGTTCCTGTGGAGGCCAGAAGGGGGTGTCTGATCCCCTGGAGCTGGAGTTACAGATATCTATGAGCCACCTAAGGAGGATGCTGGGAACCAAACCTGGGTTCCCTGGGAGAGTAGCTAGTGCTCTTAAATGCTGAGCCATCTCTGCAGCCCTTCCTTTTCTTAACTGTAGGGAGAAGCCTTTACATTCACATGTCTACCCTGTTTGCTAACATAACATACTCACCTTTCCTTTTCCCTTCCTTAACAGNGCACAGTGAAGATTGTCTCATAGAACATAACCAGATATGTTTAAAGTCACAGATGANTCCTTTGAGTGGATATATGATTTGTTTGTCCACAGGGAGCCATGGCATACTTGCAGGNGCACTGTGGGCTACAGAAACTATACGTTCTTGAGAGAGGAACAGTAATAGGCTACATTAATCAGGGTCTGTAAAAGCCATTGTGAAGTAAATCAGTGTTTTCTNCATTGGATTGTGTTATATTCCCCTTGAGAATGTCAGAGTTTTGCAGAACTGGGTACATGGGTGGTAGATGCAATAGAAAACAATGTCATGTGAAAAATCAAAGGATTCTTCCTGACTTCAAGGTTCGTGAAAACGTGCAGTGTCCAATAGGTACACATAGCCACTTATTAAGTGATTGTGTATGTTTAAAAATGAAATAGAAAACATTATCTTCTATTTCAATGTACATGTTTTTTATGGCTGCTAAAATGTCAGGGATTGAACATTCAATATGTCGTTTTGGCCCCAGGACTTAGTAAACTAAACTTTAAAATATTTCTTTTGGTATGCTATGGGGAAGGAAAAACAATTACTACCTCATTAAGGAAGTCTGGGATCCCAGGTGAACTACATCCATTTCCAGCATCTCCTCTTACAAGTATTGCTGACATCTGGGTGCAGTGGCACATGCCTGTAACCCCAGCACCTGGGAAGTGGAGGCAAGAGGATCGGGAATTCAAGGCTGTTTACAGTTTTATATGTAGTTCAAGGCCAGCCTGGGCTATGTGATAATCTATCTCAAAACAAACAAGCAGACAAACAAACAATAAATAGCACTAAAACAACCACTTAGGGATACTTAATAATTTTCTTAGATAGTCTTAGTTTTTACTTTCTAGGGGTTGGAATGTTTTTTACTTCTACAAGTATCACATTGATCATAAATCTCTCTATGTCCTCCATACCAAAAATATACAGTTCAACTGTTAGATCTTTGTCAATATACTAGAAATATTACATCNCAATAAAATATGNTCATTAAAAATGCACAGAACATAGACTGCGCTATTTTAACCATTTAAAGATGCAGCTTAAAGCAGTAATTATATCGACAGTGCTGAGTAACAAGGACACCGTCTGGTTCCAGGTTTTTCCAGGTTTTCTTCGTCACTGCAAGCAGAAATGCTTCAGTTATTAAATCACACTCTGAAGTTCCCCCNATCCAGACCTGGCCTGGCCATCTCTATTCTACTCTCTGTCTCTGTGAACTTGTCCATTCTCACGCTCGTGAAAGCAGACACCAAGTGTCATTTAAAGACTTACTTTACACACTTCATGTGTCCACTGTTCATCTCCATTATANCATTTATGAGACTTTCACTGATATTCATGAATAATGTTATAGATAGCTATCTACACTTCACACTTCCTTGAAGCATTTATCTGCTGATGAGCACTTGGTGGTTTCTCCCTTTTGGCTATGGTGTTTTGCTTAATTCCCCAATGAGCATTGGTGTACCAATGTGTGAACACCTCATTTCTGTACCCCAAAGGAGTGGAACTCAGAGTTCCAAATAGTTCAATACTCCAGTCTTTGAGGAACAGCCAAATTGTTTTCCCCAATGGCTGCACTGGGGTTCTAACTCCTCCACTTTAGCCCATTTCTGTTTCTCTGTGTGTTTAGCATAATCCTTCTAGTAAGTCNTATTCATTACATTTCTGTTGCTGTGATAGAACACTGTGACCAAGGCAACTTATTTTGCCTTATACTTCCCTTCCTGAAGGCTAGAGCCCACAATGGCAAGGATAGCACTGTCCAAGGCAGCCAGAGTGGGAAGCCGAGACAACCTGTCTTCAGCCACAAACATGAAGCACAGAGAGCAAAATGAAAGTAGGGTGAGACTAGGAACTCTCACAGCCCACCCAGCAAGGCAGCCACATTTTCTGAGCCTCCCCACATAACACCACCAACTGGGGACCAAGTGTTCCCCAGTGCCTGAGTCTATATGGGACACTTCTCATTCCAACCACCACATAAGTCTTAGGTGTAAATTTAGTGAGTAATCTTACTGTCAATGAGGCTAATGTTGGGACAAATGACAGCATATAGCAAAACCAATTTGCATTTCTTCTTTGTATTGACTCGTGTTTTCGCCCCTCCAAATAGATATTTAGAGATGACACTGTGTAGTTACACCTGACTTGATGTCTATCTTAACACAAAGAATATGAAAAGATGTGATTGCTTCTTCCATGTTTGCAGCCTGTGTGTGACTGAGATGAAACCACTTTTAATATGGCCCAATGNAAACAGTGACCGAGAATCTGCAGCAACNGAAGGTTAGCCAAGAGTCTGCTGAAATGATGTAGGTTTTGAATGACAAGCAATTGAATGAGATAAGAAAGCAATTTCAGAGAAAACTGTAACAGTTTTAAAAGTTATGACGTGGTGAGTTGGTGAAGATGTAGAGGGGTAAAGAGTTGAATATAACTTGATATTTTTTTTGCCCTGGACATTGGGTGAGGGGTCTCAGCAGAAATCATTAAGTAGCCTTATGTAACCTCTATTCTAATTGGAGATCAGTGTNACAAGTAACTACTCCTGAGANTTGTCCTGTTTGTGAATATACTTTAAGGTATAGAAATTATCAGATTATGATTTGAGAAATGAGAATGTGGAACATGGTGAATTAGGGGTGAATTAGTGGAACTTGGGGCTGAGAGGGAGCTCAGGAGTAGGTGAAATGATGCCAAAAGGTTGGGGGTGCAAAAGGACTGAATTCAACTTACTGCATGATGTGGCAGGGAAATGTCTCCTATAAGCTCTCTGTGTTTGATCATTTGGTCCCTGCCTCCTGGTGCTGTTTTGTGAGGTTGTGGGACCTTCAGCAGGCGTGACCTGGCTGGAAGAAGAGACTTACTCAGGGCAGGAGGTTGAATGAAGTGGCTTACTGGGACAGGTTGCTGGAGGAAGGGACCTCCTAGGGGTGGGAGGCTGGAGGAAGGGACCTACTGGGAGCTGGCCTGGAGGGGTATAGCCTGGTCCTACTTCTTATGGGCTTTCTTCCTGACTGATGATGTGTTGGTAATAGACCCATCTGCTTCATGATCCTGTCAGCTGCCCTGGTGGGCTGTATCTTGTCACCCCTTAAGCAAAATTAAATACTTCCTCTCTCAAATGGCTTCCACTCAGGTACACAGAACAACCATAACAAAAGCAGGAATTCAGGTTTTTTTTTTTTTTTGTCTATAATATTTCTTGGAGGTATTTTGAGTCACAGAAATCCCCAGCATATGAAGATGGGGATTTGGATCCTTCACCTGGCCCTAAGCAGAGCCACATCCCAGGGTGAAGACCTGTATATGGGCTCTGTAGTGCCAGCCCTTGCTATGCTTTTCCAAGATGACTTCCATCTGTTCTTGCGTGCCGAGCATCTGTAAGGAGAGTACCTGTCATGTCTAGACTCAGTAGTGCTTTCTGTGTCAGAGAAAAAGGGAGAAAATTTTCCTTTCCTAACCATCCCAGCAAAAATATTGGGAAGCAATGAGACCTTCAACTGGCCAGTTGGTTCACTTGATTCACACCTGAAACAAAGGCTGCATTGGAAGAGTCTCAGGGTTCTTACCTGTGGAATGGGTTTGCACAGTGAGAACCCAGTGATGAAACATGAGAGGCAGAATAATGTTCCTCAATTTGAAAAAACCTGGTTGTCTATATAAATACTTAAATATGGCTTTCCATGATGCTTTCCTAATCCCAAAAAAGATGTCCTAGGCTGGTATAACTGTGTCTCCTTTTCAAACCTTTTGCATATTTTAGGGGACATTTGTATTTGCTGGTAAAGTAAAGCAGTTGAACTCTAGCGAAGAAATGAAATCTGTTTATTTCTGGCAAGACGTGTTGCCAACATCTGTGTTGAGATGGGATGTGATCTTCTTCATGAACAATCTCAGAGCCGCTGAATAAGCTCAGATAATAGAATCTTCTTGTCTGTAGTCAGTGTGTTGACAAGAAAACAAAGGGGGAATTGTGGGGTAAACACAGGGCAAGATTACACAAAGAGAGTTGTTAAAAATAATAAAAACACCCAGCAANGAGGGGACGCCTCCGAGGCAGCAGACAATGGTGAGTACTTTTCCAATTAAATCCTTGGCTATCCATATGGAGANGCTAAACTNGGTTTTCATTGTTTAAAATCAGTTCCGAAGAGGTGTCCTTAAGTCACCTTTATGTGCTTCCTGAAGTTGCTGGTTCAAGATGCTGTCCCAGTTTCTTCTGAGTTCCAACCCATGGCTGGCTTCTAATGAGCATCCTCAAAGCGTCCTTGAAGCAACTCTCTGGTTGCTAATATCTCATGGCCACAGTTGTCTGTCTTGTTAGCAGTGGTCCAAGTTTGTGTTTCAGGAATCTTTTTTTTTTAATTTTTTATTTTTTTGTTTTTCGAGACAGGGTTTCTCTGTGTAGCTTTGTGCCTTTCCTGGAACTCACTCGGTAGCCTAGGCTGGCCTTGAACTCATGAGATCCACCTGCCTCTGCCTCCCAAGTGCTGGGATTAAAGGCGTGAGCCACCACCGCCCTGCCTGTGTTTCAGGAATCTTCAAGGGAAGCTGCCTCACCAAAGTTGGTGATGCTGAAAGCTCCAAGGATGCAGCAACCTCAGAGAGCAGGGAAAGAAGACCGGTGTTTCTGTTCTTTCCACANAGCATCAGTGGTGGCTCACATTCTGTCAGCGTTGCTCTTGTCGAGAGACCCTGCTTTTGATTGCCGTCATTTTCCCGAGGAGAAAAGTGTATACAAATATAGGCCACAGTCTGTATTCTTACAGGTAGTGACACCTTTGTGACCTGAGCTTCATTGCTGCTGTAATTATGGCTCCATTCTAAGGCAAGTGCACAGTGGAAGGTTCAAGGAGAGCAAAGGCATTTCTTTTTAAAGTGAAGATGTCTTGAATGGCCTTTTTAGTTTTTGTCCTTTATTGCTGCAAACCTTTATAAACTTGATGCTTAGGATAAAATNAGTGTTAAGTCTACATGCTAATCCCACNTAAGTTAGGGAGCTAGGAAGGGTGCGAAGTTGTTATCTTAAGTAGTCCTGATGGTGAGTTTCCTGATTTGTACACACATCTCCTCTACTGTTGTGCTGTCCATCAGCTGTAGTGCCTTAGGTGCACATCTTCTCTCCTGGGCTTCCCAGCACACTCCTGGCTCTTGTTGCTGCCCTTTCCTTTGACCTNTGGTCTCTCAGAAACACATAGATGAGTGTCCCTTGTGCTGTGGTTGGTTTGGAGGCTCGAGACAGCTCACAGAGCAGTGATTTGCAGAGCGAACCTCTGGTGAGTAGTTCCTGGTGGTGTAGCTGTTGCTGCTTGACAGTTGGAGCTCAGGTCACTGAGTTATTTAAAACCATTGAACTTTAGCNTCTTCGTCCATAAGGCGTGGATCTGCAACATGAATTTCTAAATGGTCATATTAATTAAAAACACCGAGCCAGAAATTGGGGTTAAAGCCTGAGAGAGATCAGAGGAATAGGAAGAGCCACAGCTAACCTCACCTCACGAACTCTGCAACTTTCAAAGAGAATGAGTGACTTCTTGTATATCCATGCCTATATTCCTTTCTGTTCTGTCTTCTCATTGGCTCTCTCAGCCCAGCTACATCACTTCCTCTACCTGCCCAGCTCTGTCACTTCCTGTCTGTCTGTACAGACCTCCAGACCTCCATGGTTAACTAGTGTTGGAATTTAAGGCATGTGCCACCATGCCTGGCTCTGTTCTCAGTGTGACCTTGAACTCACAGAGATTCAGACAGATCCCTGCCTCCCAAGAGATAGGATTAAAGGCATGTGTTAACATTGCCTGACTTCTATGTTTACTTTAGTGACTGGCTTTTTCCTCTGATCCTCAGGTAAATTTTATTGGGAAACACAGATAAAAATAACATGGATCATGCATTTCTCTGCCTGTATTGCAGGCTGGGTAGGAAGCAGGAGCCAGACCCACAAACCACTTGTTAAGTGTAGGAAGACTGCAAGCATTATGACATGAGAAAGCACAGACTGCCTAGCTGACAGGTCTCCCATTAATCTTGGGAGTAAATACAATTCAGAGGTGCAGGGGCTTAGGGTAGTCTGGGAACATTCTCATTGTTTCCATGGTTAAATTCTTATCACATTTCAAGGGAAAGGCTGAGCCTGCTGTATGTTCTCTGCAAACTTCCAATATCTGCTTCCTANTCTTCCTGTCACCTGATTGGTTAGATAATTATTTTACTGAGAAAGTTTAAACAAGCAAAGGGTAACTTGTGATCTCCTTACCCCACATTTCCCAGTCTACCTGTGTGTGTTCCTGTTGCCTCTGTCTCACTCCCCATTATATCAGGGACAGCGGGGACACCTGTTTCCTGTGGACTGGATTTTCCTTNATCTCGCCCTCCTAAGGACTCTTCCTCTACCAGCATTTTNCCCCATGCATCCTGTGGACCTTCTCCATCATTATGGGAACAGACTGTTGTGTCCTGCATCTCACACAGAAAGCAAAAGCCTCCATCAGCTCCCCCACTCTCTAAAACAACTGTACCATCTCTCCTCTCTGATTGACAGCACAACACTCTTTTGATCATCTCACTTCTGTTTTTATTCCTTTTTGAACCAAGAGTAGTTTAGATGTATGTTTTTAAAGATCTGCCAATTAGATCAAAGTTATTAATTTTACGATTCATATCTCATATAAAAGTACTGAATGTTTTTCTTTGATCTAGCAGTTCTTGAGAAGGATGTGTTGAAATGTCCTACAATGAAGGTGGGTTTTCCTATTTTTCCTTGTAGCTCTATCATTTTTCTCTTGCTTTATATTTTGAGAACAAATTTAAAAATCTTGGTCTGCCTAATATTTTATTTTTATAGAATACAAATTTTAGTTCTAATATTTTTTTTCTTAAAGACTACAAGTACTATTAATGCTTATTTTTGTCCACTGTCCCATTATATCCACTCACATATTTTTCTTATACTTCACTTTAAACCTTTTTGTGTTGTTACATATTTTTTATTGTAATGGTACTCATTGAGNTAGAATTATGTGCTGTTAATGAGGTAAAACTTGTATAAGTGATGAATTTTATTTTACGTGAACTTTATAATCCTGCCGATTAACAAGACATGGCACAACTCTCTGCCTTCTTCTCAGCTTAGGATACTGCTGATTTATAGTCACTGTTTTAAATAGGTATCTAAATACATTATTTGTGTGNGGGGGAGTATATCTGCCATGACATGCATGTGGAGGCTGGAGACTGGCTTTGTGGGGTTGGTTCCTTCTTTCTACCTTTAGGTAGGCTCTGGGGATTGAACTCAGATCACCAGGTTTGTGCAGTAAGNTCTTGACCTGCTGAGCCATCTCACTGGCCTCTAGACACTTCTATCATCATAGTTTAATGTTTTAAAATCAACTTATTTTTATTCTTTGACAGTTTCATGTATGTATATAATGAGTTTTAGTTGTTTCCACTACCTAGTACCCCCTCTCACTGCTCCTTCCCAGAATGGCCCTCTCTAGATCAGAGTTGCCTGCATGGGCAGGGTGGCAGATTATTTACTGGAGCATGAGCAACTTACCAGTGGCTACTGCCCTGAAGAAAATGACAGCCCTTCCTCAGAAAGCAATAACTGTCTGCAGACCCTCTGAGAGGGATGGGGTTCTCATGTGCTCCTACCTACCCATGATGGAATGGTGTGGAGTCCATTCTTGGGTGGGTAATCACAGCTGCAGTGAGATCATGAGTGCCTCATACCATGGATGCTGTAAGCAGAGCTGGGATCTCAGAGGATGAGAGTGCTTGCAGGGATGTAGGCAGTAATGATGGTGTTCATGTGGTTTTGGCAGAAATAAAGATTTCTGGAATTGGAGTAGAGGTCATTTGTGTCACTAATGGAGAAGGCTTTGTCATTGTTTTGTTCCTGTCCCAAGATCTCATGTGTGAAACCCATGAGTGTCTGTTTAATGGGTATCAAGGATTCATTAAGATATGAAATGGGGAAAAAATGCACTTACGGATACAGAGCCAAATAAACAGCCATCGTTGTCCTCTGTTCTGCCCAGGAGCGAATGGATCCAGTCATCCAGTCTCTGATCACCCCAAGAGAGTGACTACATGCCTCCTTCTTAGATTTTAAGCAGTCATGTAACCTGCCAAGAGGTCACACCCTAAGACTGGTACTCCAAAGCTATTGCAGAACGAATACTCACAACACTTCCTCTTTTTGTCTAAATAAGAAGGTTCTAGACAAAACTATATACAATAGAACGATTATCAAGTATTGTTTAGGGGAAAGAAAGGGTANTAACATAAACACAAGTGGAACTACAACCAACAAGAACAGCATTAATCAAGAAACATATACTAAATGNCCAGACCATAGGTAAATGGCAAATTACAGAGATGACTCCAATAGCTGTCCTACCTGGAAGAATTTAAATCTAGTACCTAATATGCTCTTAGCTAAGAAATGAAATGATTGTAACTGTAACCATCTAGTCTTCAACCCCATCAAAGACCTGAGAAGGAAAATAATATTACCTGAGTAAACAGGAAGTACAAGCAGGCAATTTCTGAAAAATGCAAGAAATGACAGAAATAGCTGGCTGCCTGGACATTCACCTAATGTTTCTCTGCAATGTTTGGGCATCCACTTTTGGCTACAGGCTTAGAATATCTGACAGACTATTTTCAAAGGCAGGAAATTTTGAGAGACTGCCCTACCTTGTCTTGGCAAGGTTCAGCATTCGCTTTTCCTTGCTCATCTGGAAAGGACAGTGTGCTTACTATCAGCAGCCAAGGCAAGGGCAGTTCTATGCCNAACACTCACAAGAGACAGTTTAGTAGTGGTGGATTAATTCATCTAGCAGAAGAGCTTCAAGGACATCCAGCATCTGACTGTAACCTTGGTATTGCTGGCTGCTTTGGGCTAGATTTGCAGTGGGAAATGAGAGCAGAATACAGAGAAAGATTGGAAAGCTGAGAGGTCTGATCAAAAGGAGTAAAGAAGGATAGTTTGTTAGCGAGATTAGCCCCATTCAAAAGAAACCTGGGGAGAGGGGTGGCAGTGGCTAGAGAGGTGGTTCAGTGGTTAAGAGAGCTTGCTGCTCTTACAGAGGACTGGGAATTTGGATCCCGGTATCTAAGTGGCTCACAACTGTCTATAACTCCAGCTCTTCTGCACCCTATTCATAAATAAAAATATAAAATCATAAGAAATAATTATTTTACTTATTGCTAATTGGAGATCCAGCCTCCAGGCAGCACCAGGGTATGCAAAAAAACCCCACAAATTCAGCAAGGGCTAGACTTTTCTATTTGAGGGGAAAATAAAGAAACACACACTTTCTGATGGTAACTTTCTCTTTTACTTCATCTGAAAAATCTCTTTCTGACAATCTCTCTGTCTCNACATAGTTACATTCTTTACATACAGCTATATGTCTCTCTTTACATACATACATCTCTCTCCTGTGCAGCCATGTANTTCTATATAGTTACATCTCGTTTTTTATATACACTTCTCTCTACCCTGCTACATTCCTTCACACACTGCTACATCACTCACTCATTCACTCATTCATTTACTCTCCTCTACACACACATCTCCGTCTTACACACACATCTCCATCTTACACACACACATCTCTGTCTTACATACACATCTCTGTCTTACATACACATCTCTATTCTATACAGCTACGTCTTCTATATCTCTCTCCCCACTCAGCTACATCTTCCTTTCAGCACACACACACCTCAGTAGCCCAACTCTAGACAATTATATGTTATATATACAGGGTCTAACCCATTCTCATAATACATGATACATCACACAGTTTCTCTCAGGCTAGGGAGGTCACGCTGACCAGCCAGTGAATGAGTGGCAATGCTTGGCTATCAAGCAAGTGCCTTGGTGAGCAGGTGGGAGACATGTAGGCTGAGAGACATTATGGAAAGTGACATTGAAATTCAAGACCTAAGCAATAAACAGTTGGCTGAATCTTGAACCTAGGAATATGTGCAGAAAGCCAATTACTGCAGGGGGTTATGTCTACCAAAGTCGCTTCATGCCTGGCCTTGGTTTAACAGACACTGCCTTGTGTATTTTCTGCAGGGGCAGCTAGTCTGTTTTGAATTTGTCCTGAAGTCTAAAATTAGCTGTCTATGTGACTGAGAATAGTGCTACTTTCCTATCAGCTATAAAAAATATCCTAGTATTATTTCTATTCATCAGAATTATACAGCTTAAGCAGAAATCATCTTTCTGACCATCCACTGCTATATGTGTGTCCAATAGATGCAATATTTTTACAAGATAAACANACAGCAGTGGGAAAACACCAGTATCTATTCTAGTNGAGGAATTGGGGCAGCACATGAGAGAATTACAGACAGAAACAAACGGATTCAGAGTCAGTGACCCCCACTGTCTTTTCCAAGTAGGGGCTCCCCATCAGAGAATTATTCATCTGATAGGTCGACTTGTTGAATATCAGTTGTCATCTGCTATATATTCTAAATGGCCTCCAGTGTTTACTTTTCCCCACTATTTTAGAATAGTGAAAATAGAAATAATTATTTTAATTTTTGTATCACTTTGTTTCATTTTTCCCCTTAAGCAAGTATTAAGCTAAAGTAATTTTTCTTGTTTGCTAAAGAAAATGGAGAATTATTTGGTGCTAATTCATACAAATGGGTAAATTAATCCCTACATAGGAGAACATTTTCATCGGTCAGTGCCAGCATTGCCTTGTTAGAAATGCAGCAGAATAATAAACTCTAGATAAAATTTGAAGGAACTTTATGCCAAAGAGCAGTCCTCACCGCTTTCCACCTGTAAGCAGAGCCATCCCGTAGAATGTAAGTTCCTTGGGCCTTTGGCAATGGTGTGGTTGTTATAGTAGGGAGTAATCTCAAGATTTTTCAGGAAAACCCTGGATGTGTGTTTGTGGTTCCATCCCATCGTCTCTCCTTTCTTCTCCTTTCTCTCCTCTTTTCCTCCCTAATGTGAGAAAAAAAAAGTCCTTTTTTTCTTTTAAAGCAGTGATAGTTTGCCAAGCACTCATATTCTGAAACTTCTGCTCTGTGCTGACTTGCCTGTCTGGTCAGGTTGTAAAGGTGACCTTCAGTGAGATGAGATCATCACTGCCTGTGTCAGGAATAAAAGACAGGAGCCATCTTGGCCCTTGTGTGCTCGCTAGCCCACTTTGGGTCTTAACAGACTCTGCAAAAAGAAGCGCCTCGCTGAGTTCCTCTGGCTTTGTCCTTTTGGAGATCATTTTTNGTTTTTAACATTGGTTTTTCTCCTCCCTCACTCCGTACTCTGTGTGCATGTGCATTTGTGTGTGTATANGTGNAGGTCGGAGGACAATCTCGGGTACCAATCCTGCTTAGCCTCCTTTTTTGGGACAAAGTTTCTCACTGGCCTAATGCTCACTGAGTGGGTGAGGCTGGTTGGGTGGGAGCCTCAGGGATCTGCCTGTCTCCACCTCCCTAGTGCTGAGATAGCAAACATAGTTCCCTACAGGTGGCTTTTTTTTCCTTGAGGATTGAACTCNGGTCATCTTGTNCCCTAGGCAAGCACTTTACCTATTAAGCTATCCCTCCAGCCCCTCTCTCTGGTTTTCTTCTCCTCCTCTTCTTCATGTTCCTCCTCCTTTTCTGATGTGTCCTGTGAAGTTTTAAGGGTGAGCATAAAAAGGATTTCAGGTGTGGTTAGAAACAGTAACTGAATTTCCTAATATCAGCATAGTACTAAGATTTTATTTTTTCCCCCTAGAATACTCAGAAATTCTCTGCATTTCTAAAATTGTGTTTTTCTTGTTCATTCACAAATCTTACTGTCCTCCGGAAGATGCGTCTTTCGTGGCATGCTCTCCCACCCTCCTGTCCTGATGAAATGGATTTCTGTCACCTGCGGGNAGTGGGATTCTTTGAAAGAGACATCGAGCCAGGGATAAGTGAATCTGACTTGATTTCCCAATTTTGCCTCAGTGACTACAGTGACCTTGAACCATCCATTTGAATTCCAGGCCTTCTTTTCTTCATTTGCATTTGAGATGCTCACACAAGTCTTACCTGATAAGAGTCAGATAATGAAAGGGATTTGAGTATGCTTGGTAAAGTGATTAGGATTATAAAGTCATAGACCACAGCTTGTTACATCAGGTTTGNATACCGGTGTCTCTACTTAGTTTAATGCTGTCTCACACACAGACATGTGTTAGAACTATCTAGACCAAATATTAACAGGGTCTAGAGCAAACCAAGCCAGCAAAAAGAAGATTGACAGTTTCATTTCTTCTTACAGAAGATTTTGAATGCTCAAGAACTGCATAGATTCTTCTCATTTCTTCNGTTAAGTTAGCATTGGGGGTCCCACAATTTAGCATAACAACTGCTGTATGATGCTGTGGATACAAACGCATGTATTGTCTGCTTATAATTTGGTGTATTTTCAAGAGTAAGTTTGGCTGTACAATTTTTACCTCACACACTGAATTGGGGGCTTATCTCCTCATGAGCTTTGACTCCTGTGTGTCGTCGGCATCTTGGGTGGTAAAGTTGGCAAGAGGGAGACCTTTTATGTAATGAAAATCCCCTGGAAGGATGCAAATGCATTTATGAAACTTAGGCCAGCAGTGGCTTGAGAGGCGACATGCTCACATAATAGACCACTTGTTATCACATAGTTGTTTTCTAAGAGAAGAGGTGCTGGGATCCCATAGACAATCAGATTTTCATGAGTATTGAGTTTCTCATCTAACATTCATAGATACACTTTTTTTTTGTTTGCTTTTTTTGAGACACGGTTTCTCTGTGTAGCTTTGGAGCCTGTCCTGAAACTCGCTCTGTAGACCAGGCTGGCCTTGAACTCAAAGAGATCTGCCTGCCTCTGACTCCCAAGTGTTGGGATTAAAGGCATGTGCCACCACCGCCCGGCTTCATAGATATACTTTTAAAGACTTCTTTTTGGCGGGCGCACGTGTGTGTGTGTGTGTGTGTGTGTGTGTGTGTGTGTGTATGAATAAGGAGCCAGATCCTCTGGAGCTGAAACTACGTGTGGTTGAGGCTATCTGATGTGGATTCTGGGAATTGAACTCAGGACCTCTGGAAGAGCTGCAAGCGCTCTTAACTGCTGAGCCATCTCTCTAGTTCATATTTTAACCACACTACTTTCCGTTCTTTCTAGGTTTTTACTTACTGTGCAGGTGACAGAAATCTAAACCAGGCCACCAAAGGCCAAGCCAAGCATTCTCCTCTAAGAAACAAAAATCTGTTTCTAATGCTTTCATTTTCAACAGCCCAGCAGGCTTTCTTTGTTTTGTGAGAGTGGGCAGTTCACTTTTCTGATGCTGGGAAACTATGCCAGCCATTTATGTGCTCTCAAAGCAGGTTTTGAAATGGGCAAGAAAAGATAAGCCGTGGCTATTTGGGCAGAAAATGGAGAGTACTCCAGGGCTGGAGAATAAAGTGAACAAGGCTGGCAAGTACTTGGGCATCTCCCCCCCCCAGAGCCCGCTTCCCCCTGGTGATTCCATTTGTCTTAAAAAGAAGTTTTATTCAACAGAGGTGACAAAACCAGTCTGCTGCTGGCTGCCTGGTGATGCTCAGATTTTGTATGTGTGCCCCTAGAATGGGACATTGAGAAAAGGAATGATAAGAATTAGTCTTCAGAGAGTCTGTGAAAGGGGGAGAGAGCACACAAGGCACACACTCGATGGAAGTTTAACTTCCACCGTTCCTGTCTTACACCTGTCTCTTCATACAAAGGCANGCGAGCTGGACCTTTCTTTGCTGAATATTTCTGGACACAGATGCAGTCTATGAAGCCAAATGTTAGCTGCTCTGTGGAGAAACATTAGAGTTTCTTTCTTCCTGATGTGAGGAAATCTCCATCAGCTCTCCTGGGAGTCTGAACTCTGCACTCCACGCTTCAGTGGGCCAAGACCTTAGCTTGGAGGAAGAAAGATAGTAGCAGGGTTCTACTGATGACATTAGCCAAGCAGTTCTAGCAACTTGTAAAAGTTGCAATGGAAACTCTCAGAGAGATCTGAGCAGTGAACACAGAAAGAATTAAAAATGGGTAATTTCTAGATTCTTTGCTCTGATCTTTGTCAAAGTGAGGCGCAACACACTGGAGTTTAACTCTCTGCTAGTAGGGTAAAAATAAACGTTTTAACCTTTTAAGTGCTGGTAATTTGAGAGAGGCTTGCTGTTTTTAGTTTGAGCACATGAGCCTCTGAAAAACTAGGAGGATAGAAATGGCTAACTAAATTTGGAACCTCAAAAAGGTCAGAGTAAANCTGGTGTTATCCAGTTTCCCCCTTTCCGCAGAATGCATGTTACATGTTTCAAAATTGTGAAAAAGATTGTAAAAAGGACAAGTGATGACAAAACTTGAACTGTGAAATATTGTTACAGGAGAAGATAAAAAAAGAACGGAATGTCTCAGGCTGATGATTTTAGCAGATCTTCAAATCGGAGTACGAGTCTATTGTTTCTGGCTTGCCGTGGCTGATGGAATAGGCCATGGGGCCATCATAGAGCACTTGATGCTATTTTCTACTTTCTAGTAACCTGGGAGCCATGAATGTTATAAATTCTCATTTCTCCTGCTGCTTGGCAAGACTTAGGCTCCTCCCTCCAACTCCCAACTTAGTAACTAACAATGCCCCGGAAGCTGTGTTCTTCTTTACAGAAGTTCTAACTTATTTGTTTCTGTTTTTGTCTATTTGAAACAGAGTTTCTTTGTGTAGCTTTGGAGCCTGTCCTGAAACTGGCTCTGTAGACCAGGCTGGCCTCAAACTCACAGAGATCCCCTGCCTCTGCCTCTCAAGTGCTGGGATTTAAAGCGTGNGCCACCACTGCCCAGAGAAATTCTCACTTATGAGGAACATTGCCTTAAAATGATGGCCTGGCATGACAAAAGTTCCTTAAGCTTGCTTCCTGCGGATACCACTTGCTTTTGTCTGGCGTGCACAAAGAGAAGAGGGGGACACAGTTTCTTTCCTTAAGTTTTATAATCTAACTAGGTTGATCAAACATGGAGAGGTGAGCTGAACAGAGGAGCCTCTGGTCACATGTTTAAAGAATGCAAGCTAAGCAGAGGCCACAGCCAGTGACATGGGTTCTGAAGGACAGAGGGGACACATCACATTGGCTCTCCAGTTTTACCTGTGATCAACTCTACCTTGCCCTAAGCAAGGTAAACCAAGAGCAGATCCTTGGTGTCTCCTGNAATATACTTGCTTTGCTAGTCCCCAGTCTACACCTCTGTTCTTGCTGCCATGCACGTGCTTCAGGTACTTTCCTGAGCATCCTGATTTACCCATCTACCCCTCACTCCCCCCTTCAGTGTCTGCACCAGAAACAGTGCTGGCCCAGTGTGTGCTGTAGTCATTTACTTATGCACGTCTTTCCCACACCTCACTCCAAGTCCCTGCGAGCTAGGGTTGCTCTTTTATTCAGTTTTCTATTTCATATTCTTAGTAGGATCCAGTGCACATGTCCTGATATAAACGAGATTATCTACTAAGGCAAACAATATCTCCAGAAGCAGGGGACCCGGTTTACTGCCATTATGACTATTTGGTTGTTCCTAAAGACTTCTCTCCTCTACTCCTCCTTAGACTCAACAANTTTCATTAGTCACCACTAGCCCAATGATGGACATCAAAGGGCCACTAAAATGTGGCCACAAATAGCCTTCCTCTCTGGGTCCTACTTCTGCNTCTCTTCATTGTTTATCCAAAATGGATGGAACTCAGCAAATGATAGCGCCATTTCTCTGGACCAGGTGAACTCCAACAGTGAGATTTCTTGTCTCTGTTTCAGGTTGTCACCTACAGCATCTTTCTCCTCAAGTCAAAGGGTAGCTCTAAGAAGTGCTTCCTTAGCTACATAAAAGCCTGGCTGTGGAGCTAGATGCTTCCTGTGGTACAGACATCTAGGCCCCAACTGATATTTCCCTGTTGGCAGCTCCCTGTGCCCCAAGGGACTAAGCTGATTCTAGCTGCCTCTCTGTACTTTACCTAATGAGCTGGCAAACTGGTTTTATCTTAGTGGATTTTCCTTGGGCTCAGTAAAAGGNATGATTTAATTACCTTTATTATTTTTCAAATGAGAGGTCCACATGCTGATTCTTCTGCAGGAGTGCCTTTTGATTTCCATCACAGGTCATTCAAATTGCTTTAGTTTCTTATGCATTTGGGATTAAAAAATTCTCAGATTCACCTATTTTTTTTAAAAAGTGCAATCTTGGGCAACACAGAAATTTTTTTCCATTTGAAGTCGAAGTTAGGAAATGCTGTTGGGATTCTTACTTCTCAGAGGACTTGGGTACACTTCAGGCCAANGGCTGCATTTCTGTAATGGCAATGGATTGCCCTGAGGTAGAAATTATTGTCATGGCAGTCAATATAATTCTCTTACATGTTACTCCAAGGCTCATCCTTATTATCAGTTTGGAAGGATGATTATAAAAGGAAACAAAAAAGATTCATTTTGCACTGAAATTGTGTAGGAGATGTAACCAGGGTGATCAAANGACTCTAGGATTATCTGAAGCCATGACAGGACAGTCCCTTACAATCCTCACAATGCCCACCATTGGAGACATTGTTGGACAAAGGATTAACTACAGTCCTGCCACTGCCAAGTGTTCTAGATATATCTGTGTAGTCTATAATTAATGTACCTGTGGAGCTGCACAAAGGACTTCACACACTGTCTGTTTCAGGAGAACAGTTGAGACCGAAATCGCATGGCAGGGGCTGCCCAGGACAAGCCCAGAAAGGCCAGGGCCTATCTAGAAGGCTTAACCCCTTCCAGCATGGACCTGTTAGCTTGAGATTTCTTTAGAAATAGCATTATTTTACTCTATGAAAGGGATAGAGTCAGATGTGGCGAGGGCTGTAAGGAGGGAAGGGAGCTCGGTACCCGAGCACTGTTATGTCTGATGGAAAATTAATAGTGATGTGTANGGGGCATGGAGACCAGTGAGCTGGGTCACAGATAAAGAGCACTGGGCCTGGGGAACTGGTAGAGTNTCTAGAAATAAAAACTGCCTTATCCCAATCTATTTCCTGCCAATTTGTATTTAGATGGATGAATTNGTGAAATTTCACCTACTCTCCAGAGAAACGTAAACCACAATAAATTCTTAGAGATAATTTTAGTTTTAACATTGACGTCCAGTCTTAGGCTAGGACTTTATGAATGTTGCTCCTTGTGAATTACCTTAGAGCCTTTGCTTGAGGTACTTGAGGTGAGCTGCTTCCTTGTGTGGCATCTACCATGTGTAGAGCAGCTCAAATGTGTCTGTCTTATTTAATCTGTACGTGGGTGACTCTGGTAGTATGATATTGTTAATGCAGACATACTACTGGCAGAAGTGCCAGCCTCCTACATAGGTCGGTCAATGTGATTTCAGAGCCTATGTTCTTCAAGGGCCACAGCACTTCTCTCCTTTGTGCCTTAGNCTCATGCCGTATGAGCTCTCTTTCTCCTACACTCTGGCGGTCATCATTCCTCAGACTTCTGTATTTCTTGATCTCCCTGCCTAGGACACCATCCTCAGTCCTTCCTGTCTGTATTGTTCACATACTCCAATCACAGCTCAAATGGCTCTTTTCCTCTAGAATGCCTTTCCAAAGCCCTTCATCACTGATGTGTGACATTACTTTCCTCATTGCTGTGATACCTGACACAGGTATATCAGAACCCTTGACCTTGGCTCCTAGCTTGAAGGTAGCAAGGTGGGGAAGGTGGGGTGGTGGAAACAGCTCAGACCTTGGTGGCAGGGGTATNAAGCTACTTGCTCACATCTGGGTTGGTCAAGAACAAGGAGCAGACATGAAACAGAACCAATATGAACCCCAAGGNCCACCCACAGGAACCCACTTTCTCCAGCAAGACTCTACCTCTTCAAGCTCCCCCAAACTCTCAGAACATTGCCACCAACTGGAGACCAGGTGTTCAAGTCCAAATGTCACCCTTCCACGCTTGCTGTTTTAAGTCCTTAACTACAATTAACACAGTTGGAGCCTGCTTTGTTTGNGCAGTGTTTTTTGTTTGCCTGTAAGAAGATATGTTCTCTGAAGGTGTGTATTTATTTTTTGTCTAATTTTTTTGCTTATGCTGGCCATTCCAAGCTCTCCTACTTAAGATGAAGCTTGCTCTCTTANAGGTGCTAAATAATTACAGAATATAGAATTACAGAATACAGAATTATAGAATACAGAATACAGAAGTATTCCATACAGAGTAATAGCAATCTCTTAATGAAAGTGTTAACTCCTCATCAGACATGGGATAGACTTGAGTCTTGACTTGGAAAATTCAAACAAATTCATACGGGAGTGAGGAAGGGATGGGGGAAGAGAGAATGACTAGAATGACTAGACGGGAACAAACAGAAGTAATATAAATAATGGTTACACTCAACAAAGGTTTCTGGAGCATCTGCTAGGATAGGAAGGAGACCACACAGCTGACTTAGAGGTTTTGTTCCACAGCACAGTAGTTAGAAATCCCATTTTGGTACTGAAAACTCAGGTTCCTGCTTAGAAGATGAAGTGTGTTCGCCTTGTCTGTAGGCTCCACCCTGTTCTAGGAGATGAGGCGGCTACCATGCAGACTGGTCAGATGGTGCTTTCAGCCTAGCGGAGGAGGCATCCTCTGTGAAGCCTATAATCCTGAGATGGAGGCTGACCATGTGGAGCCTGCTTTGCAGGTCTCAGCTTATCTTTGTGTGCAATCCCTAGGTCCTATCAGTCCAGGGAACGGAGAACNTGTTTCTCTTTCAAGGAAGGGAAAAGCGTTGCTAAGAAGTGACTTGGTCAAGGCTAATTAGCAACTGAGCCAAGGCAAGAATTCAATTAGGAAAGTGTTTGCATTCTAGGGAGACTAAACTTGGTTCTAGGGAGTGTGGACATTTAAGAAAAGGCAATTTTTATCTTACTTAATGAGGCTTAATGTTTTTCTAGACATTTTTGGAGTTCCTGTCAGCAGCATCTTTGCCTTGAGTCTCAGGACTAGACTTGGTCCTGCCTCTGTTGGTTTCTGTTGCAGAAGAGAGCTGTTTTGGGAAGGATTTCCTGCTTATTTTCAGTAGCATTCTTTTAGTTAGACTGGACTCAGAATTCCTGCCATGGAGTTCATATTCTTAGCCTCAGTATCCTGTGACTAAGATGATGTCTAGTGACTGGCTGCTAGTGTTATACATGTGGATCTGAGTCTAGAGAATACCTTCGGAGGGGGACCAGGGTCCTTGAGCTTCACACATGGCAAAGAGGTGGACGAGGAATATGTGGTTAGAAATAGGAATAAACCTATCTCTCTCTCTCTCTCTCTCTCTCTCTCTCTCTCTCTCTCTCTCTCTGCCAGTAGTGTTTGTTTCTATCCTGGGTCTCTGGGCTATCCTGCCTCTGGTTCCTGGCCATACAGGCAGTTTCAGGTGTGGGCTCCCTTTCACGGCACAGGGCTCAAGTTGGACCAGTCTTTGGTTGGTCATTCCCACAAGTTCTGAGCCACCATTGCCCCAGCACATCTTGCAGGCAGGACAGATTATAGGTTGAGGGTTTTGTGTCTGGGTTGATGTCCCAGTCCCACTGCTAGGACCCTTGCCTGGTTACAGAAGATGGGCAGTTTGGGCTTTGTATCCTCTATTACTAGAAGACTTTGATTAGGGTCACTCTCGTAGATTTCAGTGAGTTTCCACTGTACTAGGTTTCCATATTGCCCCTCCAAATGCCCCCCAATTCTAATAGTCTCTCCCAGTACTCTCTCTCAATTCCTTCCCCCGACCTGATCCCTGCTGTTGCCATCCTCACCCACCCCTAGTCCACACACAAAATCTATTCTATTGCCCCTTCTGAGGGAGATTCATGCATCTCCGCTTGATCTCTCCTTGTTACTTAGCTTCTCCAGATCTGTGGATTGTAACATGGTTATCTTTGTCTTTACAGCTAATATCCACTTACGGGTGAGTACATGCCATGTTTGTCTTTCTGGGTCTGAGTTACCTCACTCAAGATGATCTTTTCTGGTTCCATCCATTTGCCTGCAAATTTCATCATCTCATTTTTTTTAACAGTTGAGTAATGCCCCATTGTGCAAATACACCACATTTTCTTTATCCATTCTTCAGTTGAGGAACATCTAGATTGTTTTATAAAGCTACAATAAACATGGCTGAGCAAGTGTCCTTGTGGTATGATGGAGCATCCTTTGGTTATATGCCCAAGAGTGGTATAGCTGGGTCTTGAGGTAGATTGAGTCCCAATTTTCTGAGGAACTGCCATATTGATTTCTGTAGTGGCTATACAAGTTTGCACTCCCACCAGCAATGGAGGAATGTTCCTCTTGCTCCACATCCTTGCCATCAGGAGATGCCACTTGTGTTTTTGATCTTAGCCTTTCTGATGGGTGTAAGATGGAATCTCAAAGTAGTTTTGATTTGCATTTTCCTGATGACTAAGAATGTTGAACATTCCTTTAAGTATTTCTCAGCCATTTGAGATTCCTCTGTTGAGAATTCTCTGTTTAGATCTATGCCTCACTTTTTGATTGGATTGTTTGGCTTGTTGATGTCTAGTTTCTTGAGTTCTTTATATATTTTGGAGATCAGCCCTCTGTCAGATGTGGAGCTGGTGAAGATATTTTCCCATTCTGTAGCTGTCATTTTGTCCTATTGATGGTGTCCCTTGTCTTACAGAAGCTTTTCAGTTTCATGAGGTCCTATCTATTAATAGTTGTTCTTAGTGCCTGCACTAATGGTGTTCTGTTTAGGAAGTTGTCTTCTGTGCCAATGAGTTCAAGTCTATTCCCCATTTTCTCTTCTATTAGGTTCAGAGTGTCTGGTTTTATGTTGAGGTCTTTGATCCATTTGGACTTGAGTTTTGTGTAGGGTGATAGAGATGGATCAATTTGCATTCTTCTACATGCTGACATCCAGTTAAACCAGTACCATTTATTGGCTTCTTTATCAAAAATCAGCTGTCCGTAAGTGTGTGGATTTATGTCTGGTCTTCAATTGAATTCCATTGATAAACCTGTCTGTTTTTATACCAATATCATGTGGTTTTTATGACTATAGCTCTGTAGTACAGCTTGAGATCAAGGATGGTGATATCTCTAGATGTTCTTTTATTGTACAGGATTGTTTTAGTTATCCTGTTTTTTTTTTCCATATGAAGTTGAGGATTTCCTTTCATGGTCTGAAATGATTCCTAATGATATTTTGCTATACTTATAGATTAGTATACCTAGCCCAATTGTCATCAGAGAGGCATTATCTAGCAATTGATGGGAGCAGATACAGAGACCCATAGCCAAACAGGAGGCAGAGCCAGGGAGGGACAGGAAGGATTTTAGGAGACAGAGGAGACAGACATCACAAGAACATGGCCCACAGAACCAACTAAGCAGGACTCNTAGGGGCTCACAGAGACTGGGGCGGCAAACATGGATTCTGTATGGGTCTGAGTTAGGTTTGTATAGCTTGGTGTTCTTGTGGGACTCCCAACAATGGGAGTAGGGGAGTCTCTGACTTTTTTTTTTACATGCTCTTGGGACCCTTTTCTTACTACTAGGTTGCCTTGTCCATCTTCAATATGACAACTTGTGTCCAGTCTTGTATCATGTTAGGCCATGTTCAGTGGATATCCCTGGGAGGCCTGCTCCT